>JAYRBW010050314.1:0-11221 GCA_036023295.1 Invenusta paracnida
GGACCAAACATTTATGGTTTTATATGACGTTATTATTACTACTTTATAGCACGTGTTATTAAATATAACTATTTTTAACTATTTTCGTTTTGATTGAATGACTTATTCAAATTTTATTGAAAATTGATTTTTATTAATAATATACTACTCAACACTTTTCATGGGAATAAAGTAATATGTTACCTTAAATAAGGGAGGCAATTTTTTAAAGCATTTTTTAAATTAAATTAAAAATCTACATGGTCGAATTACCTAGTCTATAAAGTTTGGTAGATGTATAATACATTCAAATGCGCTAAGTGAAATCTCTTGGTATTATTATTCTATGGGTGGAAGAATCTGTATAACATTTAAAAGTTATACAACACTATTCCATTGTTGGCAGTTTTGCTCTAATTTTATTCAGTGATTATATGCTTTCTTATTTTGAAGTACTTCATTTTTTAAAAGAAAAATACACTAATAAAAAACTGACAAGACATTGCCAACAAATTACAAAGACAAAGAATATAATCCGTGAAATAAACTAATCCAAATATGAATTTAATTGTCTCCATCTTACAACCAAAAATACTCATATCTCTGTGTCAAATCTTTCTATTAGGCACGTAGCCATGAAGAGTAGCAGTGAGGAGTACTGATGCAAACCTGGAATATACTATCGTCCACTCAAACGGTCCATCTTGGTGGACATAAAATGCGAATTCCTACACCATCTTCTTTTTTGTGTTTGAAAATTGATTTCCTCTTTGGACTATAGTTTCCATACGAAAATGAAGCTTAATTTTTATTGGTCTATTATATATAGATATGTGAAAAACATATATTCTTTAATCACCGCTACATTATTATTAAACTTTAATTGTTATCCAAATTGTTTCTACAGATAGCGAATTATACACATTGTTGTTTCTAAAGTTTTGGATTATATTTATAAAACGGGAAGTATCTTTTAACTTTAGAGAAACCCTCTTTTTGGGTAAATACCCGCTCTCTACCCGACCGTCAGCACTACGCCACTGATAATATATACATATAAAGGTACATTAATTGTTCTACGCAACTTATTGGCTTTACCACATCTTGTAAACCAATAATATTAACAGCATGGAAAACAAAAGCCCTGCATAAGATGTACCTTGTTTGTTGTTCTCCGTGAAATCTCCCTATCCACTCTCTTTCTTCCCAAAGTACTTTTATGGTCGGCGCTATTATTTATGGAAACAGAATGATTCCTCTTCCAAGCTTTTGCAGCTTTTGTTTATCGGTAGAAATAGAATCTTTATTTTATATTCAATATGCTGCTGCCGTCTTTTTCTTTAATAAGTACACTGGAGACTTTCTGTTTGGAGAAATATATTGTTTAATCATGAAATGGAAAAAATTATAAATTCAAAAATATAAAATAAATCCATTACATTTAATCAAAATTTTAATTTCTTTCGAGCATGGAATAATGCGTTTTTCCTTTACAAAGATCGATATACTATTTGTCAATCGATAAACATCGAATGAGTTGAGATATAAAATGTATTATGATATCAAAACAAAAGCGATAGCTTTGTGCAAATTCTAAGCTTTGCCAAGAAACGAGCTCAATGATTAAATGTCAAAATATTGAAAGACACGTACATGTATGTTCAGCTCTTTATGAAATTGACATCAAAAGGGTGCCAATAATTATGTTATATTGCTGTCCGGAAGTCAGCCATATAATAATAATCACTATATTCGATATATACAAACTATAAATTTCATCAATGGACAAATAACAAGTATTGCATTATATTAACATTTTGGCATTTTATCAATGAATTCATTTCTTGGCTTTCATTTTTCGACGCTGTCGTTTTTGTTTTGATATCATAATAAATAAATAAATTAAACGTTATAGCATTAGTTCTTATTTACCATAATTTGATATTTTACACAAAATATTTTACAAATAAATACGAAGGTTCAAAGGAACAAAATCGAATATCAGAGTAGAACACTAAACGAATGTTTAATAAACAATTATCGATCTCAATCTGAACACGCTCGCAACTTATGAATGCTTTATGTACCAAACCGTTTTGTACCACTCTTGGGTTAACCTTACTTGCATATAATATACTAATTCAAGTTTATGTCTGCATTTAAATTGGATAGAGTGAAATATTATAAACTCCACACCACAAATATATCTCGTGCAGAATAAACACACCAGGGCATTAAACTGAAAAATATGTAAATTAGTAAAAACAATAGCTTCACAGTTTAGATATCATTGATGCATGTAGCAGGATGCATGTTGTTGGACATGGGATTTTATCCAGAGAACCGTTTCATTGATTAATCCATAATGTGTATCAATTCACAATTGCCCCAATTCTGACTGTTCGAATGATTAATTAACACATGCTGATATCATATAGCGGCACACTTAAATAGAATGCCATTAATATATTTCATTCACACGTATAGAGTATTCATTCGAATTGCCAAGTTTCAATATATATACAAATACACACTAGTATCCACACACATAATATATTGATTAACATTGAAAACAATTGCAGACTAAAGTGCTTTTTCTAAAAACAAAAAATGTCATTTTATCTACTTTTTCAACGTTTTAAATGACAACGTTTCTGCTTGTAAAATGAAAATGTCTCAATTTTATGAAAACACGGCTGATTGGGAGTGACAATAATGACAGCTTTTAGTCAGATTAGTATGCAAATACAGACAGACTGATCTTATATCGCGCACACATATATGGAAGGGATGTCCTTCTCAAACTTTGATTTTATTTAAGCAAAAGACAGTATTTAAAAAATACTGAATTTCTCTTGATAGTAAATTTAACATTTAGCAGCCGTTTTGGTATATTTTTGGTGACGTGAAAAAATATAATAATAGATATTTGTCACAAAATGAAAGAATGAGTTGTCAAATATTGACAAATTTTCCACCATTTCACTCTGGTTTATCTCCTGACAAGCAACTTTCAATGTTTCTGGTTGACGTTCAAGAATGTCAGGATTGTTTCGGGCAAGATGGTCGTCATTCAGAAATGGTTGAACTTCTTCTTTGCATGTTGGAATAATGTCTTTTCCATCCATCTCCAATTTGCAAACAACAACTCGTACATTTCTGTCGCTGATAGTTAAACGCTCATATAAAACGCTATGTTTAGGATATCCTGCATTATTGACTAGCTAGCGTCGAACTAATGTCGTCGAATTCAATATTATGTATAATGAATGATATTTTATATTCGTTTAGTTAGTTTAATAAGTTTGTTTACTTTGATATATTATATTCGTTTTATAAAAAAAAAACTTATAAATTCTTTGAATAAATACATACTTCTTTTTTTAAAGATATTTTTATATTCCAAACAACTAAGATGAATTATTTTTTTTTAAATGATAATTACTCAAAAATACAGTGTTTGAACAATAAAATATGCTATAAATATTTTTTATAGATATAACTTTCAGTAAGATGCACAATGAACTACCTTTTGCAATCGTTGACAGATACAAAGTGCTGTGTTTATAGCACTCATTCTGAACCTACATAATATATTGCGCAGTTTCCAACATTAACTACATTTTAAAATGTTTCGTATTTTTCTTATAAGATCACTTTGCGTAATCATTTCGTGTTAAAAGAATATAGAGTCAATAGTTTGATAAAAATAAAAATAATTGTAATCGTTTTCTTAGAAAAAAACTTGTCTGAGTATTTCCACGGCACCTTCTATCATTCTGTTATGTTTTCATTTCTGTTCATTTTAGTTCTTAAACTTGCCATAAAAATAGGCATATGAGAGCTTTTTAAAATTTATACAGATAATACAATATATTGAAAAGTTTCATTTTTTTCCAAGAATACTCGATTCAAAGAGCAATTTATGATACTAAAACTTAAATACGTATTACCCAATAGAATAGAAAATTACTTCATTTTATGGTTAAATTTTTTTATATACTTTTATATATGCGTCGTCGAAAAACGAAAAAAACCCTAAAACAATTTTAGCATGTTCCTTCTATTGGAGCATCTAAAGCATGCAATAATTATTGAATTATTATGAATTATAATTAATAATTCAATTAGTAGAGCCGAACCGTAAACAAGAGCTAATAAAAGGTTGTCATATTATGCCAAACGGACTTTCAAGAACGCGGTAGCTCTGTGATCTTTTAAGAGTTTAAGCTCTTTAGTTTGTTAAAATCTAAATAGGAAGCTAAAATTAGTGAGGTGACGTAATCACTTTCTGTTTAGTCTGAGTATCCCTTATTAGCGATATAAATTTAAAATGGTTATTTATTATTTGTTTAAATCGGAGTTTCACGAAAATAAAATATAAACATAAATAAATATATTTAGGAAATAAGCATTTAGATTAGTTTAACAACCATCGTCTTGTGTATCTCGTGTTATAAAACCATACGCGTTAATCGCTTTCTGTTCTAATTAATACGTTGATTAGATCCTTTGAACACATATTATCTCTGACAGATTCCTCGTCCGCCATATAACAAGCCACAATAGAAAGAAAAGAAATTGACATACATAAATGCAAACGTATAAATTTAAATACACCTCTCACATATTTAATTAATTGAAAGTCATTTGGATCGATTGAGGCAAGTATATTTACGATAATATACCAATTTATGTACATATAAATACATACATACATATATAAGTACGAGTTTTAATTTAAAGACGTCAGATTGAGTATATTGACCTAGAATATAGGTTCCTGTTATTTATACAGTTCTAAAAAGATTTCCGGATATGCCAAGGGCACATTATAAAGGAATTGTCTCCAAGAATAGCTGACAACAAAAAGAATTGCAAGCCATGTTAGCTTATGTAACATATAATATACATATCAACATAGTATGGTTGCTATAAGTAGGAAAAATCTCTCAGTAAAGTGAGCCGATAGAGATCCCTAGCCTTGATATGCATCTTTAACTCGATGAATCTCTTTGCATAATACTGCACAATACAGGGATATACAAGTCAAAGAATAAAGTTGAACAATGGAGCGTTGTGAAATTGTTTGCATATTTTAAAGCAAGGGTAGGGAGGGAGAAAAACGCGGGACTTCATTGAATGTTAAAGTTTTAAATACTAAAATGGCTCTGTTTATTTACAGAAGAATTACGCGATACATATTCAATTCATAATACAAATATGTGACAATAGTACCTACAAAGGTAAATTGCGATCACCCACTGTCGGAATATATATAATAAGTATATATATCTTAATTATTATTAGTCGCCGTATTGGATTAAACTAATCAATTGGATATTAGGTCAATGCCGCAGCAAATCAGTTTGTTAAAGTCAACCTATTTAACTAACTTGACTACAGTTATCCTTAGATGTATATAATTAGGTCACTTTACAATAGCGATTAGACTAGATTGGATCAATCTTAGATTGACGATAGCTATTTTAAAATTAAATTGTGATTGACAGATTGACGGAAGTCATTTTTGTGGGCGTGAAGTCTCAGGTCAGTCGCGCTATCAATCTAAACACGATTAGATTGATCCAATCGAGATTACAGAGTCCACATATTTGTAATTTAGGTAAATATGATTACTTCAACGTTCAATTCTACCATTTATTGAAATCGAAGTTTATTCATATTTATATATTTTAGAAAGCTCATTGTTACCTTTATTAATATCTTCCAAATATGATTTCATATTTAAATATTTATTTCATAATTTAAAATTAATATAAAAACTTACTTTTTTATATAAGATGTTACTTTCTAGCAACACTTTAAATTTCGTAAGATTTAGATTAAAATCATTATATCAATTTTTGCAAATTAAAAGTGAAACATATGAAAAAGTACATTTTATTATCTTTAATTTGGAACCAAATAATACGTTTTTTATAAAACGAGAGTGACAAAAATGTTAATACAAAGAAACACAAACTTGTCAGTTAATTTAAATGTTTGTATTAATGATCAATAATAAATATGTGACTATTATATGTATTAGGGAAACTCTTGAAAAAAAGCATAACAATTCACGAATTTGCATATTTTATTATATTTTTTACTGCATTTGGCGCCAGTTTTGACACATTTAAAAAATAAAAATGTTAATTTCGCAATGAAAATGTATATTATTTCATGATAAGAATTAAAAATTCCATTCTGATATTTACATTAAATGAAAGCTGGAAATGTTTCATACACTAATTCACTCAATCTAGACGAGTTTATTAAAGATTTTTCGGAATTTGTTCAAGTTAATAACTTGTAAAATCTAAAGCTCCATATCATTTGTATTAGTCCTGTCAATGGAATGAATTTATGTATACAAAACAATTATAGCTTCCCTGCAAACAGCCGCATCAAATTATGTTACTACTCGTCATATAAAACAAACCTTTTGTTTTGATTAATTTTTTATTTTTAGGATTTAAGTTTTCAAATTTTCAAATTTGCTGTTCCTATTTTTTTGTGAAATATGGTTTTACTCTAAAAAATTTTCTTTTAGCAAATATCTTTCCTTCTTTATTTTCCTTTGATCTTCTTCAGTCTGTTATTTTTGCGGTAGCACATTTCAATTTCATTTAACATGCAACTATTGATCTTTTTATTTGTTTAGGTGTATTGATTTTTTTAAATGTTCCTGCATTTCGAAATGAATTTTAAATTACTTTTCATTTTTTAATGAAAAGTTACTTATTCACTGATGAAGGCATTTTAAACAGAAATATATCTGGACATTGTTTTTAATTATCAGTCTTTTTTGTTTTGTTTTTTTCATTTGTCGTTCCGGGCCCGGGCTTTTTATATTTTTGGGGTATTACACTAATGTGAACGGGGCATAAGGGTCCAATGTGATGACTCCTAAGGGACCAGTGACGAATATGTTACATTCTAAACGATTTAAAATAAACTTCACAATTTCAATTGGATTATGTCAATGAACTTTCCGACTTTTAAAATGATCTTATTAGACTATTTAAAATATCCGCAGTGATTCAAATACTGTTTGCTTCAAGCATACTTTTTACTTCAATACTTTTTACGTAAGATAAACTTTGAAAATAATTTAAAACCATAAAAATATACTGCGTGGTTTTACCTGGAAGAATTTAGAGACTGCAATTCTGTTTCCAATTCTTTAGTATAGTTCTGTGTCGAATTAATAAATCCTCAAATTCTTGACACGTAAATAAAACAAAGGAATCGTACGCGACCTGTAGCTATGTATTAAACACTTGGATTGATTGGCACAGATGGTAATTCAGTATGTGTTTCGGTGTCTATGTGTGTGCGCTATACGAAATCCAGTCGGTACAAGGATCGTTGATATACACACAACACAAACATAAACAAGCAATTTAATCTTTCCAAATATGAACGAACGGTAATCGATTTGAATTTAGTTCACAGTAGGTATTCGTCAACGATTCCAGCAATAAATTATTCTTTCAGTGCGAAGCAATATTATATATATAACTGAGGGGGACAAATAAAACGAATATACAACGTTGACACAATTGTAACAATTAAAGCTGATCGCATATATACATAATATTATTCTGTCAATTGCATATTAAGTATCTACAGAAATATTGCAATGTGCGTCTGTAGATTGCTTCACCAGCAAACTTTGCGTAGACGAATCGGCATTGGTTCTCGAGAAGATTGTTTGCGAAACATTCCTATTGGTTGGAGCGTCCTGTTGCGGTTTTCACAGTCGACGTCAACTTCGAAAATCAATATTCAGTTGACGGCGACGGCGACGGCGACGGTGAATTTCCCGCTTCAGTTTTAAGTGTTAGTTTATTAACATGAATGTAAACAAGAAATGCTACGAAGAGCTTTGAGAAGCCGGTATATGGGACCTTGAGACGTACAATAGTGGGATATCTTTTATAGTTATGCCAATTATCCCAGTGGTGTAGTTTGCAGAGTCAATTGACTCGGTGGAAAATTGTCATAAATTTGAGTAAAATGATGAAATATGTGAATTTGTCGGAATTAAAAAATCGCTAATGTCATTCAAATTTCCAAAATAGATAACTCGTTGAAAACTCGAATATAAAGATACAGCCAGCGACAAAGTTAAAACACCTAAGATGCTTTAGTTGTCACCAGCTGTTCCTAATATTAAAGTTGTTTGTATTTTCTAAAAAGTTTCGTTTTGTGTTTTTCAATTTGAAAAATTGAGAAATTGAGAAATTTCTATTAAATTTTAATAGTTAATAAAATGGTTTTTATATCATTATAAAATTGTGACATTCACTTTTACTTTTGATATTACTACATCATTTAAGAGAAATTAAAATTGTTTTTAACTAATTTAATATTCTAAGTTATTTTGGACTGATAGTAAGAACCCCTTTCTTGTTATCCTTCTAAAAAATCTAGTTTATCTGTTGTCAAGATTACCATTTTATTATTTTACAATTTTATAATATCTTTGTTTCTCAGAATAATAGTCAAAAATAATGTTTATGTTTAGTATTTCATAAGGCCGAGTAACCATGTAAACGGCGGACATTCTAAGTATCTAAATATCCTTTCAAAAATATTATTAAATTTGTTTCTAATCTTCTTCTTATTTTTGTTTCTGACTTTTATTTGTTACTTTCTAAAATGTATTTCAATATTTAATTTTTTAATTGAAACAATAGTAATACCTATTTTTAAATTGTGAGATCCAAAAACATTTAATCATTACATTTCAAACATGTTTTTTTATTTATAGCATAACATAACCATTTCATACAGAGAGATTTCAGATTCTTTTAACTTTTTATTCTAGGTTCATATTTCATGTTTAGTATGTGTATCAGGAGCTTCACTAATGCATTGAATCACTCCTGGACCAACAAGGGAAGAGTCCCTAAACAACAATAAATTACGTTTTTACTCGGCAGATATTTTTTCCTAGCTTCGCCCATGATTGTGATTAAATCAATATTATCTATATTAGTTACCTATAATATTCATAAATTATTCGATCTATTTATACAGTAGATATATATATATATACATTCCTATTCATTATAAATTATTCCCTAGCCCGCGAAGCACAAACTATTTTATAACGTAACTAAAATGCAGCTGTCCGTGTAGCAACAAAGTTTTCATAAGTCTATTTCGAGGTAGCCATCATAGAACTGATATAGTAATCTTTTTTATGAAAGTGGAGAAAAAACTCTGGTTACGAGAATATGGCAGGAAGACGTACTAACTACAAACTTAACCAGTATCTTAAGCTAACGAGTGCGACTCCAAACCGACGCAACCCAGTCGCACTGGAATGTCGACATTGGAAATAAGACATTCAGGCAGTGATTCCCTCAACCGTTGGTCTCAATATTTTTATTGAGGTATTTATATAAACAGATCCAGACAAAAAGGTAATATAAAGCTTCGTACATTTTCCAACCCGCGATTTATTGCAAGACTTAAAGTTTTTCAAATAATTTTTCATTCATATATTTATATAAAGGAAAATGGTACATAAAAATACATGAACAATTAATTATGCAGGCATATTCGTGCTACCCCCTGAACGAACTCCAGACTCTTTTAACGAGACATATATCCCCTTTACGCGTGACATGCTAGAAAGTTTCAGCTATGACGGAATATTCTTGATTTTTCTATGTAGGTAATATTTTTAATATCAGAAGAAAGGCAATCTTAATTAGAGTTAAAATAAAATATAAGCAATACAAAAATAAGTAATGTGACTAGCTAATAGTTATACATGGTGATAGTTAATAAGTAATAATTCTTAAATGGATTATAGGAAAAAGCAAACCCATATTAAAATGAAGACGTTTTAATGGCGAAGCAAAAATACGGAGATTGGTGTCGACATTGAAATGTTTGTTGATGTTCGACCGAGCATCAAAGATTGGATCAGCTGCGAGAACTTGTGTGAAAGCCCTGTAAACCTAATATTTGCCTCTCAAAAAAGTCCAGAGGTGAGGGGCTTATACGGGAGTCCGAAAAAATCATAGAGAATTGTTAGAGATCAATTCTCTGAGTATATTCATTGGCAAGTTTTTTTTTAGCCCAGGCAGGGGGTTAACTTATCTTTTGGAAGAAAAATAATTGACAAACGTTTCAAACGAAATTAATTGATACCAACCTAATCAAATATATAAGAATTCGATGATAAGTAATACTATTGATTAATGATGAGACATTGGATAGTAATAATGTTTTTAAGTGGTTAAATAAAATATACTTAGGTATAATATTTAATATAATAAGCATAAGGGTGGAAGGGGGGCTTATACGTGGGTCATACAAAAAAATTACATTTTCGTGGCTCAAATTTAGGAGAGGGGGGGGGGTTGTAGCAATACGGTAATATAGACATCAGAAAAGTAATTAAACTTATTTTGTATTACATCAGCAGTAAAAAAAAATAGGGGAGGGGGGGGGTCGATCGGGTCATGGTCCCCTGAGTCTACGCTGGGCCTACTCATTATTCGCTATTTCATTTATGATATATTAATGTAATACAAGGAGGTATATGTTTTAGGTATATCTTGATATTTTGTTAGTAGTATGGAAGGAGTGACTCGGGGCCAGGGGGAGGGGGGGTAGTCTCGACCAATCACGATCGAGTACGGCCAGCCAATGACAGAACAGGAAGAGTGTAAAAGGAATATGCGCGGCTTTTTTTTTACTATTTAAACAAAACTCTTTGCGCCAAAAATTCAAATTTAAAAGTGCGTGGGATTGTGTGGGCGCCAAATTCAAATTATTAAATACGCGGGAATATTTCAATTAATTTGTCTATTTAAACAAAATTCTTTGCGCCAAATTTAAAATGCGGGGATTTTGTGGCACCAAATTCATATTTAAAAGTTCGCGGGGTATAAAAATAAATAAATAAATAAAAACGATTCGACGCGCGCGTCTTTTGGTCTATTTAAACAAAACTCTTTGCTCCAAATTCAAATTTAAAAGTGCGTGGGATTGTGCGGCGCCAAATAAATTGCATTTTTGTCTATTTAAACAAAACTCTTTGCGCCAAATTCAAATTTAAAAGAGCGCAGGATTATGTGGTGCCAAATTCAAATTATGAAATACGCCGGAATATTTTTTTTTATACGAAGAATTATGTACCAGTATTAAATCGTATTTAAGGGGAAAACTTACTGGAACACCCATATTTAATACTTTTTTATTAATCAGAGGC
>JAYRBW010050325.1:0-11219 GCA_036023295.1 Invenusta paracnida
TAAAACAGCCGCACGTATTCCTTTTATACTCTTCCTGTTCTGTCATTGGCTGATCGTACTCGATCGTGATTGGTCGAGACTACCCCCCTCCCTCCCACGCACCAGTCGTTCCAAAGTGCACCGGACTCAAAGTGCATCTGAGCACCGCTCAGCACCCCCCCCACCCGCCCACGCATTGTGACCGTGCTGCTCCTTTCCTACTACTTACATCATATACGTATAATGTGAAATAAAAATTAATAAACAAAATTTTAACTATTATATACATTTAGACTGTTATGTACATTTGCACATTATGTTTTAAAGTCATTATTCTTATCCTATATGAATACGAAAACAGGAATGGGAGAGGCTGGGGAGAGAATAAAATTACACTTGGGATTTTACGATTGTGGTAAAAACACGATATAGCGTGTGCTACAGGTTTTATCAGCCATCAACGAGAAAATTCAGAACAATAGCGGCACATTCAAGTCAACTACGTTAATTAAAATTTGTATCGGCAAATTCAATTCAAGTTCGAATTTTAGCATTCAACAACAAAATATCAGATAGATGAACGCAGTTCACGTCATATATTAATTCATGTCAAATCAACAACGGCTTATCAGTATCAAGAGTAGTGTTCACCTATGATCATTTTACACCTGAAAGAAGCTCCTACGCTGAGTCATTCTAATCTTCACGATGCCGCGTGCCAGAATAGCACAGTAAGATGTCTTAAAAAATTTGACATCTAAAAGATGTATGTCTAAAAAAATTTACTATATAAATAAAGTTTCTTAACAATGTTTATATACTCTATATGCGTTAGAGGATCCAGATAATATGTACTGACAAAATATTCTCGATTACTTAGATCAATATATTTAATTTAATCCTATTCATAAAAGTAAATAGATAAATATTCTTTAATTTTCAAAACGTACAAATTATACATATTTACAGTTTTATTTTAATTAAACAATATAATTTCAGCACGTCAATTGGAAAATATATGTCACATCGAAAAAAACAGTTGTTTGTAACTAAACGTATTACTTTTTTTTATCATACCAAGTATTAAATAACATATAAACTTTATAACAAGTAAAAATAAGTTCTGAATATCAGTTATAAATAGCAGCCACTATTTTCTACTATATTTTCCATGTGTTCCATCATCTCGTTGAGTGCTCTGTTCATGCGATTCTGCGTAAAATGTGGTAAATGTTCATCCAGAAATTCTGTTATATCATCAGGTAATTCAAAATTATCACGGAGTGCTTTCAATCGCGGAAATATATACCTGTCACATAGATTAACGTCAGGCGAATATAGTGGTTGGCGAAGCAAGTGGATGTTTTCTTCTTCAAAATGTTGAAGTGTTGCTTGAGCCACATGAGGGCGAGAATTATCTTGTTGTAGCATTTACCATATTTTATGCAGAATCGCATGGGCAGAGCACTCAACGAGATGATGAAACACATGGAAAATGTAGTAGAAAATAGTGGATGCTATTTAAAACTGATTCCGAACTTATTTTTACTTGTTATATAGTTTATATTTTATTTAATACTTGTTACGATAAAAATGTAATACGTTTAGTTACAAACAACTGTTGTGTTCGATGTGGCTTATAATTTATATTAAAATTTTAAATAGACAAACTATAATTTTATAAACTTATGTAATTTTTTTATAATTAACTCCTCTTATAAACTATAAATAAACTAAATTTATTCTATACGCTTTATTTTAACAAATTTTATAAACTGAAAATAATATAATTTTATAAACTGAGTTATTTTTAGAATTGAAAGAAAAATAATTTGAAAATACAACATAGTCACATATTAAATATTATCTAAATATAGGTACTGTTTAAAGGGTTTTAGATATATTAATTATATTAATCGTTGTATTTGGGATGAAACAATGGTAATGTATATATTTTTTATTTTTTATTGTAAGGTTCTAACAATTATATGTTGTTAGCTTTTGAGAGGTTATGATGAAGGCCATACGCAGCCCTTCTTAACCACTTCGCTACGGGTGTATCAACTCTGTTTTATACATGAGATATGTAACGAGTAGTGGTTTATCCGGCGGGTGAATGTATCTTATTATGAATCTCATTGAAGATATATTTTAAACGTTATAATTCATTTGGGTTTATTTTGCAAAAATTGATTTGAATTGAAATAGAATTTGAATATATTTCAGTTGAGTTGTGGGTATGGTATGGTTCCGATCAGAATAGTTTACCTAAATGAAATACACATTTGAAATATGTCATTAAATATGATAATAATACAAATGTAATGGAATTAGTAGTTTCCAAAATGTCACTTCTTTTAGCTAGTTATATTCAATAAAGTTTATTATACGGTTTGTTTAATGTCAAGTTTCACGTGAAATTATTCTACATTATTTCATATTTAAAAATGATTTGTTACCCAATATCTACCGTCATCTGCTTCAAATCTCAATGAAAATGTACATTCCTTAAAATACACTAATTAAAAAATTATATTATACAGAGTGTCTTAAATAGATACGCCAGTAAACCAATATTAACTACACTGACATTTACTGCATAGAAACCAATTTTATTTGCATATGTATTAACTATGATTTTCTATGTAAAAATTTCTAAGATAAAGCACTTCTAAAGATATTGTATGTATATACGTATAGACAAGTTTGGTTGATTTATAACATTAGTATTTTTCTAACTATGTATATTGTATTATAATCAACATTTGTATGTATCCATTCATTTATAAAATATTATACTTCTGATGATACATACTCTTACTACATCCTTTGCAGCATTTATAAGCTATTTAGATGACAAATTTGATATCGAAACCGTATTAGTTTACATTTTTTATATGAATAAAATAACTTAAATCATTTATTAAAATAATTTATTTTCATCTTTCAAAAATACCCACCTCGAAAAATGTATATTAAATATTGTCTAGATATATTTGGTAACCCTATTTGTCTTTGCTAATATTTAAACAATCTAGTTTTTATACTCAAACATAAGTATTTTAATTAATTTAGAATGCTGATCAGACCAACTTGGGACAGTTATATTATTTATATTCTAATGCACCCAGACAATGCAAAAGATTTA
Source organism: Invenusta paracnida (assembly GCA_036023295.1). Taxonomy (NCBI): domain Eukaryota; kingdom Metazoa; phylum Platyhelminthes; order Proseriata; family Coelogynoporidae; genus Invenusta; species Invenusta paracnida. The sequence continues at coordinate 3,128 of JAYRBW010050325.1, forward strand.
CAATATAATTTTGGTAAATATTAGAATAATTGGATATATATATAATATTATTTTATATATAATCCTATATAATTACTATTTATCTAGTATATTCCTAGATTATAGATTATTCCATGTAAAAAGTGTGTACTATCTACAGATCCAAGTTGTATTTGTATAAAATTTGAAGAAAATGATATATATTTGTTTATATAATTTTCTTCAAATTTTATATACAGAAAAAATACAAATAAATTCTGAATCAAACAGTAATAACTATATATGTTGGAAAATAATATTTAGTTGACATTCACAAAAGCGGTTAAACATTATTAAAAGTATTCGTATTTTTAAAGTTAATATAAATGAAATACATGAGATACATAATAAAAACATTTTCAAGACTTATTTTTGTTTATGTAGCGCATTACTGCAATGAAAGTTTTTAATTTTGTGTGCACAGGGTACTATATGTACAAAACAGCCCAGCCTTTTGTCGGACGGAGGTCTCGAAGATTTGATTTACGCCGAAAAAAAGTTTTCTATTGGATCTATCTGCGATAAAAATAGATATACATCATATGCATATGATAATTTTACACCTGAAAGAAGCTCCTACGCTGAGTCATTCTATTCTTCACGATGCCGCGTGCCAGAATAGCAGAGTAAGATGTCTTAAAAAATTTGACATCTAAAAGATGTATGTCTAAAAAATTTTAGTATATAAATAAAGTTTCTTAACAATGTTTATATACTCTATATGCGTTAGAGGATCCAGATAATATTTACTGACAAAATATTCTCTATTACTTAGATCAATATATTTAATTTAATCCTATTCATAAAAGTAAATAAATTAATATTCTTTAACTGGATAACCGAAACCGGAGATGCGATTGACCCGAATGGCGCGAGACACGTAGATGGACTGGCGGCGGAGGTTTCTGGTAGATTTCCGATGTTATTCTAAAAATATATTCATGGGAAAAAATATTCAATTTAATGTGAGTTTAAGTGCTTAGCTATCTTTATATGCATAACTAAAATTAGTAAATTAAATTATTTCAAGCCCAGTAAGTATTTAGTAATTATTTCAATATTTATACATATACCTACTAGACTATTTAAATCTAGAAATGAATTACGTGTTAAGAACCAAAAATTAGAAGAAGAATCATAGAAATTAAAATTAAACTGATCTTCTCAATTGGTAGTCAATACATAATTAGGGTACCCTCTAACTAATAAAAACGGCCATTTTTATTGCCACAAATTTAATGCAGTAGTTATGGACATTTTAGATTATTTGTGTATTTCATAAAAATACATAGACTTGATTTTTATTTGTTTTCCTAATTCAATGAGTGTTTTCCAAAAGTAGAATCATTAGGAGCGCTCTTTTTTGTCAGGAATACGACATTTTGGAATGACCGATTTTTTTGTCGCTCTTCAATTAAACTGGACCATCAAAACGAAAGATATATTTTATTACAAATCGATGTAGACTACAAATTTTTAATGAATCGGTAAATACATTTGATAAGCGAAGAAAGTAAATATTTTTCATACAAATAACTTTCTTTAAAAATCAAACTAACTATCTTAATGATATATAACATTCACATTTATTTTTGCGCTTCGATTTTGACACTGGCAGTGGCGTGTCGGGAATCAGATAAGTGGCCTACTTAATTTCTATGATTATACCAAGAACGATTCTGACTTTTGGAATGAACATTTGCTAAAGAGCGACATCGGAATCGTTAACTTTTCCACTTTTTGAAAACGTTCATAATATATACAGCCCTATTAGGACCTAAATAACATTTTGTAATTGAATAATAATTTTCTGTAAACAATAAAGAATATATCAGCTACGTCATTGTATATAACACATGTGCATAAAGAGCATGAGGGAGCACACATTATTGCCTTAATGTGTTATAATGGTACATCAATTATTTATACTATACTCATAAAGTACAGTTTAATTTCTAGATAAAATCAGTAGCAATCAAAGAATCAATATTATACCTCGTTACGGGCATACAAAAATTTTGATCTATGGATTTTATGAAAGCGATAAAATAATAGGTGTAATACAGATGTTATAGGAATATTATAGATGTCCAAAGCATAGACTAATTATACATTATTATAATTTCTCTATGGTCCAAAGTTTCAGCAACATAACAAAGGAGATAACAAACAGTCAATGACTAATACAATAATTTTATATATAATGGTAATATTAATAGATTTTTCTGTTTGCTTAGCTTTTTAATTTACAGTTTTCATCTTAATGTGGACATTTGATATTACTAACTGAAGTTAATTTCTGTATGTAATTGTCACCATTCATTTTATTAATAAGATTTTTCATTTTTTCATCTGCTTTGTGGCTGTTCATTAACTATTCATTTTGTTATTATATATACATATATGTTATATACATATGTTCAAAACTTTTCTTTGCATTGATGTATATTTTCTATTATTTTCCTTCTGCGACTATTTACTATTCTCTTCCTGGTTATTTTTTGTCTTTTCAGTATTAATGTATTGTGTTTTCTTCGGAAGAATAACTTATTTAATTAAATAATTATGTACATGCCCGAGGCATACTACTATACGTACTATAGATATCTGCATTTTACCTCTTCCAACATCCAATCCTATATGGCTTTCATTTTCATGCCGAAAAAAAGATTAATACTAGCTCGCATCGAATTATTCTAGATAAATTTAAACGACTTTCATTAGAATTTAATAACAATAACAATTAATTTAATTAAAAAATAATATACATTTTTTAATTAAAATGGATAATCTATAATTATCATTCATTAATTAATAATATATTTTATCATTCATTAATTAATAATATATTTTATCATTCACAATTATGTTTAAAACATTATATTAAATCCTCTATACATAGTACTACGCACTTATAAAAATAGATTGTATAATATCATACTGCTTTTATTTACATTATATACTTAGCTCATTCAAGAGCCTCTAGTTAGAAATTTTGCAAAACAGTCATTATTTTTCCTGTCATAAATTAACTGTTGTTTCAATCTATCGGTCATTAGATTCAACATGTCATCGTCATCTTATACGCAGATATGATAGATGAAGAGATATCGGTAGGACACATAATATTCCAGCTAATTACTAGGTACATGCCTCTACTACGTGAATAAATACGAAATGAAGAATGGAGGAACCAAGTGCAAAAGGACATAAACTTTTAGTAGGTATTTATATTTAAGGACAGAAAATTCAACTTACCTGAAATTCTGCAGTTAGATCCTCGTCCCACACGCGAAATTCAAGGATGGTGGCATTCGTAGGGATGTCTGGACGCGTCGAATTGGTCCAAAGCAGAAGTAAGTATATAAGTATTTTAGCTTGAGTGACAGTCCATTTAAAAATTTAGAAGGAAAATATTTAGACAATAATTAGAGCGGATGACACAATATAAGCCATTAGAAATGTCTGAGATTTCGCATTACCTACTGAAATAACTTTTCTTGATTTGTTTGTTGAGATTATAGATTAATTTATAGGTTATAATATCTATAGGTATTGGTATATATACATATGAAAATTAATAACAAAATAATTGTAAAGAATAGTTGTTGCAAACAATATACTATTATTAAGAGTTTTAAAGGGCAGCAATATATCAAAATAGAGGGCATGCAATTTATTCTGATTCCATTGTATGAACTATAATTATGACACTGTATAAACGCATTCGAAAGTATTTAAGAGATATCAACTATTGAGTGATATTATTACGTAATACACACACCACACACACTATAATTATCAGACTATATTTAAACGAACTGCTTCTAAATTATCATTTCATATTTCGAGTTATACCCTGTGTGTCATGACTCTTCTCAATCTATATAATCTACTTACTATTTATATTATATTTATATTAATATTTATCAATATACCACCTATTTGACATCAATGTATGAAAATATATGTATGAAAAAGCTATTTTTCAAGATAATTTTATGACAAAATTGCTTTTCTTATTATTAATATATCATGCCCTCTATTTTCATACGTTGATGTCAAATTGCTGGTACATTGCTGCCCCCTAAAGTTTAATACAATAGTTACTTTTAATTAATTTAACTATTGCATTTTAAGTAATAATATAATTGTCAATTTTTTATAATAATAATAATAAACGAACCACAACAATGAGATACATGTAGATTGCATGCGCACAAATAAACATATAAAATCAGATATAATTCGAGGACCATCCCCTTAAGTATAGATTTTGACAGTTGTAATAATTGAAATATAATTGAAAATTTATAATATACGTAAATATGGGATAGTATAATATGCACATCTATAAACATCAATTATTGAAAGAAAAACGTATTAAAGCACGTGTTCATTCCGAGCTATTACGAATATTCCTTCAGGCTATTATTATGTTTCTACAGAGAGTAATCTTTAATATATTATACCATCCAATATTTACATATACATTATACAAATTTAACAATTATATTGTTATAGGTACCAACAATTTAATAGTTAAATTATAATTAAAACTATTGTTTGTAACAAGTACCTATTATTGTATTTATTATTTATTCATTATTCATTAATTCTGATATGTATGTATATATACATATACATATAACTTCCTAAAACATCGATAAATGTCTAAAAAAATTAACTGATGTGAAAAAATATACGATCCGTATACTGGAGCATATATGTTGAAAAATATATTGCTTATTAATATATATTACGTATATATTAGATGTATATATATTGTAGATAATATAAAGTGAACATTATTGCTTTGTGATTTATCTGTTTTTGAGTATAACATTATTATGGCATTTTATTATTTAATTTATTTATCAGTTAGGTAAAGCAGTTTACCATATGGGCCGGTATACTGTGTATTCGCGATTTTATAAGGCCGCTATAGTCAAAGTGCGCTTTAGTATCATGCCACTTTAGAATAAAATTTCATTTTTCAGCTTTGCCGCTATTACGCCTGCGCGCTTTCATTAGTGCGCTCGTATATAAGTCCGCTAATACATGAAGCCGCTTTAAAGTCAGCCGCTTTTACATAACTTTTTAAAGTTTAGCAAACATATTGTTTTGCCGCGCTTATCACAGTGCGCGTTTATATCATGCCGCTTTTATGCAACGCACCCGTATGTACGTATTCTACTAATTTACTCTCCAAATTTTAATATTCAATCACGATCGTATAAATAACACAAAATATATTTTCCTGTATAAAAAGCTTAACATGTAATAAATATTTAAATATTTTTCGATGACTGAACGTACCCAGACGAGCTGCTTTAGATGTTGCCCGGCGTAATTTGGGGGTCGTATCTGATTCCAATGAAGATACAGAAGACTACATGGAAACATCAGTAATGCAATGGGATTGTAGTAATCCAAGGAAAGGTTGAAACGTTGGATTGATTGGAATGGAATGGACGGGAGTGCAGGTGCATAATAATAACCGACCATGTAGGATTCCGGAACATTTCGGAACACCAAGATCAAATTCGAACATAATTATCGAGGGAAAAAGAGATAACTACATCGGGTATATTTCATTAACCAATTTTTTCCCATAAAGCTGCTAGACTCATTGCGAAATTGAACTAAAATAAAGCGCAATTAGAAGGCGACATGGATTAAAAAAATGCAACTACGAATGAAATCAAGAAATTTATTGATATATGCACATACATGGGACTCGATAAAAAGAACGCCGAATTAATGATACTGTAAGTCTAAGGCTGGTTATTAATGATGGGCCTAATTTTGCAAACAAAATATCAATACGTGATTTTTGAGGGCCCAAAATGAGGGCCGATTTTTTCAGAGCCTAAGACCATAGCCTTATTAGCCTATTGATTAATTCGGTGTTGGATAAAAAGCCAAATATTTACGAATACTTGGACAACTTTTTTATTGCCAGCTTTTTGCCAAACCCGAGTGTTTATCCAGAAACCAATTTCACGTTCTACTAAGATACATACGTTTTGTAAATTACCTATATTTGACTATATCAAATTTTTACTAATAATTACTTTTCTAGCGTGTCTTTTTTCTGCTTTGTCAAAACATCCTTTACGTGTAAACACCCTGTATACTATCAGGAATTTGACAGGACTTCCAAGAATGCTTTTATATGGCCGTTTGTTGCACAATACTTCAAAGTTTGTAAAAAAAGAAGACGTCCTATCAGTATAATTTTTCCAGAAGATTAAAAAATATATATTTTGATAGATACCACAGGAAACTCGACCATTACTCCAGTTATGACTGTCAAAAGGTGGTCGAAAGTAAGTTCTGCAGAAGCGTACGACTATTCTTTCCTACAGTAATCACATGCGGGGTACGGACCTATCCGATTTACAAGTCAGCTACTATGACTCGCAAGTCAAACAAATGATATACGAAGTATGAAATATTTTCTGTAAATTCTGACCAGACATTTTAGATCGTTTACCGAGCAAAGGGTTGTAATTAAAAATATATAGTTAATATAAATATTCTAACAGCTTATCATATTTATTTCACTTTTTAATATATAAACATGTTAATCACACGCCTATATGGAATAATTTTATATACATATTTCATACTGGCAGTTTATATACAAAATGAATTAAAATGTAAAATAAAGGAAATTCATATTTATGAATTCATAAAAATAGACAAAATATAGACAGTATAACATTATTCTCTAGAGCAAAATTTTAAAATTTATAGTGTTTCTTATTGTATATATAATAGCATATAATCAAAGATGTATTACTTTTAATCTTAAATGATATATATTTATTATTGTTATCGTGATAATGTAAATATTGTGTCCATTGACTTTCAAATGAATAGCTGTTTATCAGTTATGATTTCTAGATATGGTACCCAGATATGGTTTTAGATATGATACCAAGATGGTTTCTCATCTTTTCCCGTTGGTCGGGTGAGCGATTTCCGAATGACGTGTATTGTCGTCATCAGTATAGGGAACGGGCCAGGGTAGGGAACAGTTATATATTTATTAAAAGCTTTATATATGAGATAGTAATGTGTACATACAAAATAACAGCAAATTACCAATTTATTGACTGTAAAGAATTGTTTTTATTGGATACAATTTGAATAGGTAGTATTACTAGGGATTGTACATAGAATAAAATATACCACTTTACATTGATCTTTTGTTCATCAGAATAATGTATTATAAATCTAGAATTCAATAAATTAAGTTTATAATTTGAACTTCGCAAAATCTAAGGAGTACATTATTATATAATAGGGTATTTTCAAATGTTTATATATGAATGTAGGTATATGTAAAACCAAAGGGTTTATAAATTGATAACTATTAAATATACATATATGTACATAAATAAATATCCATATAAGGTATATGGATAACTAAACTTTCCTATTAAATTGCATGGTGCACATCTTTCTTAATATTTCAAAGTCAATGTAAAAATATATATTGATACAGTAAAACAAGTATAGCAGCTACGTTTTTTATGAATTGTCAAATGACACATACATCTGACATCTGACATTTGACATTAAATTAATGCATTTTTAATTATATATATTTTAAAATAATAAATGTAAAACTATTGAACAATATTTTCAAAATATGTGCAAGTATGCATATTTAAAAAATATTTATCATATTTCTATAATATTATTTAAAAAATAGACATATTCGTATTTTTATAAATATCAAGAAAGTTAAAATATCTCGGGATGGTTGAAGACACCTCTCATACATTTTTAATGATTTTTAAATGAACAAATGGAACAATATAAGCTTCGCTTACTTTTCCAAAAAAAGTTTGACAACTTTTAGCCCGATATTACCTAATGTGTACACAAGGGTAACCTTAACGTAACCTAATGTGTGCACATGGGGTGGTCACGTGACCTAATGTGTGCACAAGGGTTGGTCGCGTAACCTAATGTGTGCACCGGTATGGTCACGTGACCTAATGTGTGCACAAGGGGTGGTCACGTGACCTAATGTGTGCACAAGGGGTGGTCACGTAAC
>JAYRBW010050336.1:0-32009 GCA_036023295.1 Invenusta paracnida
TTTGAATCGGGCGGCTAACGCCGCCCTTAAATTCAAACATTATTGCCCTCAAAATCTATATAATAATGTTATATTACCTTTAGTAATTTAATTAATCTATTTTGAACAAAGCAAAAATATTTCAGTAATCGATAATATACTAATCAATAATTTTAACTGTACTAAAGTTTGAAAAAAATTATATATGTAACATTATCTAGATATCCAAAATATCTTAAAAAATCGATGTCAGAAAGAAAAAAGATCAGTTCTAAAATATTGCATTATATTAATTAAATACTTAACGTTTCAATATAATATAATAACTTGGTGCCAAGAGCTATGATTTAACAATTTATTTCGAATATATATATTTATCTATGTTTGTATTTCGCATATTCAAATATACAGCTACATTTAACTAACATTGAACAATTAATAAAAGCTTAGTTTATTAGGCGTTAGGCATTGTATAAGATGTTAAGATGATTGTACGAGATCGTATAAGATACACTCTTTGAATGGAATAACAAAGAACTGGTCACATCAAATACGATAAAGATATGTTTAATGGAACCAAAAATAATATGTTTCTCAACATCAAAAGTATGACCTTCCTCGAAGAGAATGTTTTTGTACCGTTTAATGGTATTTAATTGTAAATGAAAGCATAATCGTAAACAAATTTACGGTAGATTAAACGAATATTTTAAACGTATATTAAGTTTTATAGAATTATAAGTGATACATACAATCAAGACTTGGATTTTATATACATCAAACTGGACGAAGGAAACTATTTGTAAATGCTTTTGAAATAACAGATATCTATGGCATGAAACAAATGAATTAAACATGTTTTCTCTATGAGACTATTATTAATTTTTAAATGTTCAACAAAGTAGTTATGAAAATAATATTTATGTAAAAAATAGTAGAATTTCCAATGTAGCATTAAAACATGGAAATATTATATTATAAAAATCAGTTCATTTATCTTCAAAGTGTTAAATATTGCAACAAAAATGTGAAAACATGATAAAATGCTTTAAAAATGTTAGAATGATTCTGTAAAATGTGTTTTTTGATATTGCATGTGTATTTATTAATAACAAAAACAGAATCTTAATATTAAAAAATATATTAAAAATATTAAAATAATATACAAGTTTAAAAAAATACATAACTACAATATTTAGATATTTGAATAATAGCGAGATTTTTGCAATTAATTTATTGCAATCATAAATATATTAATACTTGGATTATAATTTTTATAAGGCTTACTTTACAATGAAAAAAGCATTAATAATAACATAACTTTCATGGTCATATAATTTAAACGAATATATTCTCTATTTGATTAATATATATTAATATATATCAAAATTATTATAGTATAATATGGCGATGTAATAAATCTTTTTAGAAAATTATATTAATAGGTGGTAAATTACAAAAGATAATTTTGTAGAAAAAATTGTAGAAAAATCGCAACGTTGACATCATAAAATTTTTTTTGTAATTGTTATATTTATAGTATTCTGAATATTTTTAAAGGTACATAACAAAACAAAACAAAACATAATATACATATATAGACGGTCTCGCAATAAAAAAACTTATCTCCAAATTTTTGGTTTTCCTTTTTTATTATTTTTGTACTGAATATACAATAATACATTATTCCCTAAAATATTTAATGTTAATTTGAATTAAAACTGACTTTTAATTGAATTAAACTTTTACATGGAAAATATCTATCTCCATACCAAAAGATATTATATTATACTTCTTAGCCTTAAAAATGAGACATTAAAACATTTTTTAATTGTATTGGAAATTTCTTAATACGATAGTAAATAGAATTTCTTTGTTATAATGTGTTTCAAGTGCTCTGCCTGAAACACATACTAAATTATTTCCAATTCCAAATTAATTACTTTTTGTGTATTCTCGTATTATATAAACAATTACATTTTAGGAAAAAGTTGCTGGTTCAGTTGGTTGGAGAGCAAGAAAAAACGATTGAAGGTTTAAAAAGTGAATATAGAGAGGTGAGTAAAATCTTATTAATATTTGCAATAAAAATAAAAATTATCATTTTGCATTTTAAGTTAAAACTTTATTGTGTAGTAAAAATGATAATAACAATAATAGCAATGTTTTTTAATCCTTTCAAAAAATTTCTGATACTTGGTAATCCTGCCTTCAATTATTTATGTCAGCTTCAGATAAGCGTAATTTTATTCGAAGTGGTTCAAAATTCTTTGCTGAATTTCTGTAAATATTACGTTGCTTTATAAAAATTATTTCTGCAGCAATTGCTTATCCTATTTGTAACATTTTGGATTAACTTTAAACCGAAGAAATCTTGCTTTTTATCTACACATGGTCGTTAGTTTCAACTTACATACGAAGTAATGTAAAAATCAAACTTTATGTATTACAATGAAGTTTATACCAAAAAATAAATTTTTTAATATATTCAAAAACTATTTTATTTATTAATCGTGCTCAACTCATATGGTAATATTTGATTATAATTTTAAATTTTCACAAATTTAGTACAAAAGTTTGGTTAGTACAAAAATTTACAAAAATAAACATAAAAACGAAGGCGATTTTTCGCCCGGGCCAAAAAAATCGCCTTTATTTTTATATATATATTTTTGTACATTTTGATCCCTATAGGCTGCAGTTATTGATCAATGAAATTGAAAATTGGTATGTAGATTATATATTTGGCTAGGGCGTATAAACTGTCCAGTAGTTTTCAGTAACTTTGGCTCCGACGGAAAAGTAATTAAATTTTAAAGCTTTTTTGGGTTATTTTTTGATACTATGACCCCTATAGGCCAAAGTTATTAACCGATGAAGTTGAAAATTGGCATGAATGTAGAGCAAGGTATATAGATTATATATTTGGTTAGGGCGTATTATCTGTCCAGTAGTTTTCTGTAACTTTGGCTCCGGCGGAAAATCGCCTTATGTGAAGAAAAGATTACTAGTGAATATGTTGTTATACGAATACTTTAAAAGATAATTAGTATAATAATTCCATCATTGTACATTAGAAATGAATGCTTACTGTCAGCTGCCAATTACTAATCTATCACTCTTCTTCAGTCATATCTGTCTAAAAGATTGTGCAATTTGTGTTGACTTAAGGCGACTCTATAGAAGCATCGTCAAGTGAATGTGAAACACTATTGACAAGGGAAACTTACCAAAAGATGATGCTGGGAGGATGAGTAGAGATGAGATGGAATATGGGCTGTGGGGGAGAGACTGACTGGACTCTGCGTGGTGCTGCCCATTCTACCGGAACCATGGTTGGAGAGACCCGAGATGCTCGCAAGGACCAGTTGTCCTAAAAGGTGCAAAACAACGTGTATTAATAATACATATTTATGACAATTGGGGAATATTGGAGAATATTGATTTCATGGTGAGTGGGTAACCGACACTGAAAACGCTTCGAAAACGAAAAGCATAAATAGTTAAGTTAAAAAAGTAGGTTAAGTATATTACATCGAACTATTGCGTATCTATGACATAATACTACGATATATTGATCTTATCTAACCGAATAAACAGAACTATTCCAGTATAATCTACATGCTTATAGATTTTGTACTTTATTAATAAATCACAGCATATAATTTAAATGTAGGGGATAAACAGTCTTCAATATAGAAATATTAACAGAAAAAGAGTCATAAAATAGGAAATTAATTTATAGTATAATAAATAAAACTTGTAATACGTCAATTTATTTTAAAATATAACGGAAACTTTTCCGTTATGCATATTAAAATGTCCTTTATAATTTTAAAGAAAACTTAATCATATTAATTTTAAAGAAATAAAAATATGAGTTAAGACCAACTATTTATAAATTGTTTACAGACTTATGTTCGACTTAAAAACTTTATTACTACATTTTATATTGTACTATTATTTTATAAGAATTCATTATGAATTCGCATTCTATGAATCATAATTTTAAAACTGACTCGACGGTTTCAAAATGTCTGATTTATAACTTCGGGTGTACCAAGCTACTTATGTGTACTACTAGCAAATTTTATTAAATTTGGGAGCCACATGACAGCTGTTTCGAGCTTAGCTCTCGTCAGCCAGGCATACCCAAATAAAATCCAATTCACTAGTAGTACTGCTGCAAGGCGCCGGTTTAAAATATACCAGAGCTTTTTTTATTTCTTTTATTTTAGCGGATAGCCTCAACTCTCGTAGATACATTTATTTATTTATTGGGTAGAAGATAATCTTAGTTAAAAACAAAGATAATGTCAAAAATATTATATCAATGTCAATATTTAATGTCAATATTATAAATATCATAAATAGTACATGAATCCATAAAAAATTAATTAAAATTAAAATTAATAACATAAATATTATATATATATACAAATTTGAATGAGTGATCAAAATAAATCATGTAAGTGAAAATATGTATTCGTATATATGTATTATTGCTGCAAACATTAATTTTAATTTTTTTCAACAATTTATATAAAATTTTACTTGTGACATATTATATTCTGTGACATGTATACTGACAATATGAAGAAAAAATTGAAATAAAAGTGATAATAATTGAGATTAGTCAATTTTTATCAAATTTAATAATACTTAATTGTTATTGGATAATAACGCTAATGTAATCAATTATTCTAGTATTGTACGAATTTAAAACTTATAATTTCAAAATAGAAATTCAACGTATCATAAATCACTTAAACCTTTAATATTCTGTAAACTAACGTAATCCTTAATTGTTATATATTTTAAAAAGGATTATTGCAATTTATAAATGTTTACTTTTTTTTAAGTCACTCAGTAATTTAAATTTAAATTTGATATACATTTAACAGTGCTTATGCTGCCTTGTTTTTTCCTAACATCTTGGGCTTCAATATAAATGTCTAATGGAGCCTAATTTAAATAAAATAATATAAGAATATATTATAAAGAATAAAACGCAAATAAAATTAAATTAAATTAAATTAAATTAAATTAACAAAATTAACTTCTATAAAATATATCACATACGTTATATTATTTTATTTATACACTCAATAAATTACTAATTTATAGTAATTTAAATACAATTTTAGTAAATTTGGTAAAAACACATTAATTTTATTTCAAATTTCAAGATCTCTAATTTAAGTAAAATGTTTTCTACTTTAGTGTTATTATTTGGTGTATTATGTAATCTTCTTTCATAAATTTCATTAAAAATTTACTGTAATTAGTTAGTAATTTAAAAATTAAACATTAAAAATGCGATAAACCAATAGGTTGCTTAAATAGATCAAAATAAATGTTCAAGAACTTTAATTATATAAAAAACAAGTTTATGAGATTTGAAATATCTATCAATCCATTTATAACTGATATGACCGAATATTGTTCACAAAATATTCACAAAAAATTACAGAAACTTTTAACCTGAGAAATGTTTATTTGGGAAAACTATTAAAGCAGATATATTTTAATCCAAATAATGGCTACATAATTGATTTGAAATTACCATTTTCAAAACAAATGTAGATTAATATATATATATATATATATATGTTACAAAAGAATTTTGATATTTGTCCTTTTTCATTTTTACTGGCTAATTAATAATTTTTGTTGTATATTCATGCATCATGAATATTAATAATAATAGTTTTATTATGTTAATACTAAACAAAACTATAAATGACAAAACGGTGCAAAAAATTACGTATCCTAATATTTATCCTAAACAAATACTTTAATAAATTTACATTAAAAACATGTTATAATAATTTATTATGAAATGGTAATTAATTTAGAGTATTCTAAAAAAATGAAAAACAATAAATCCTTTTATAATACCTCAACAAAACAAAAATACGAAACGTTTCCTAGCAAGGCATTTTAAAAGAACATTCCAATATGATAAAGCCATACATATTTTAAGTCAAAACTAAAATGCTGATGACTATTGCAAAAAAGTGGTGCTTGACAAATTTAATATCAATCTGTAACTCAGAAAACTAAAAAACTAAAATTACAGACTTTCCAACCTTTACAGTCTAAAATGCTGATTCGGGAAGCTTCAGAATAGGGATCATGTTTTTTGTATTGAAATAATAATATTATTCTTATTATCATATTATTTTTATTTAAAAATAAGAAAAAAACGAAATGCACATTTATAGTTTTAACCGATTTTTTTTAAATTTATCTATAACAAAACTTCAATGTAATAGTATGAACAATATAAATTAATAATAAGACAGGAGAAAATTGTATTTTATCCTAAAAAATTTCATATTATTTGGAGTTTATTTATTACAAGTAAATTATTATTTTATACAAGGTTTTTCTGAATAACATACAAATAATTGTTTAATATTAATACAATAAATACACAGTTCTTTCATTTATGTACTCATCAAACAAAATGTAAAATAATAGGTAACGATACATATTATACCCATACATAACTTAAACTTTTATAAAAATGACATTGTAATTTTTCATACGATAATGAGCAAATAATGCTTAAAATGTTAACAATTATATTTACACAGCGTTGTTTATTTAATAATTAAATAAACATTATACGACACACATAATCATGTAGATAACCATAAATATTTTATTAAACGAGCTATCTTGTGTTCTATACAATTTTAAACAAGTTTTAATAAATAATTACACTATTTATATAATTAAGTTATGTAATATTGAAAACTAATGAATACAAATATTGATAACGATTTATTTATATATACCTTCATGACATGAACTTTTATGTGTAAAGTAGATATGAAATTCAATAAACATTGTTCTTGTGTGTCACATTAATATCTAATGTTAAATCAAAGTCTCAAAAACATTATATTTATAAAGTAAGATTTAAGGTATTTTTATCTTTAGGCTTTCAAAAGTGGCGCTCTTATATTTGTCAATACAGAATCCGTCAGCATTATAGCACTTTGACTAGCTTTGTTTATCATTAACGATTCAGGTGTGGGAAGTGACATGGTAGAGCGTGTTTCAGATCGATTTTTCGCAACATGCCCTTTTAGAATATGCGTTGCTGTATGGCATAGATAAAATCCCGAGCATTGCTGATGCTAAATCTGATCACGGAGCCGAAGCATCGAAATAACGCCAAGTACTCAATTAGTGCCATTCTGTATCACTTCTAAGGAATGTGATTTCATTTGAAAGAGAAAATTGTTTGTTCATAGTGATTCTGCAACTTGAGCATTTGTAAACAAATCACTGTGAAATGGAAATTTCTGCAATATGTAGGTGACCTTTTTTTACAGAATCTTTTGTTAATAATGAATAATTCTGCTTTTTCGGTGACATACAGGTTGTCAATATTTTTAGCTACTTCTCCAACCAACAATTGAGCATGATGCCACTGAAGACTTGTTCCTTGTAGTCAATTTTACGGAGATCTATTGTATCTGCCAAAATGAGGGTTCATTGAATTGCTAGAAACTCTCTGAAGAAGTTTATTTATAATATGATTCTGTAGTTCCAAATTTTTCAAATTAACATTCAGTTTGTTGATTGATGAAACGTTTATAACAGAGATTGGAAATATGGAAAGTATGAATAAGTAAATATCCAGTTAAATAAATAAGTAAATTCGTTTGTTAAGTTCTTGTAAAAGCGGGACATTTATATACTATAGCGGGGCAAGCATGTCAATGAAATTTATTGAATACGATAGTTGGAAGGCTTTCAATTACGTTATGGCGGCACAAATATTAATTATTATACCACACAGTTTATAAAGCTCCTATCTATAATCCGATATTTATGATAATAATAATATAATACGAAAATATAAAATATAAAATAGCAAAAAATACTGGTTATTTAAGTAATCATATCTTGCACAAAAAAATTAAATTGGTTCAAAAGTCATCGATATAAACTTGAGTGGAAGTGAGATTCCAATGCACGTTGGAACCTTCACCAAGCGGGACTCCAGGTACCTACCTGACGATGTGGCGTAGACCGGAATCTGATTGGACCCTGGGAGAGTAACCATAGATACGGGTACAGTGAGTAACTGTGCGCCAGGAGGAACTACCACAGGAGCCGGGGTTGGAGGGGCGGCCTGTTGAGGTTGCTGGAAGCTGAGGACGGCGGCGGCAGCTTGGTTACTGGCCGCTATGTACTGATTAAGAAGGTGAACGCCTGGAAACGGTGAAAGAAGAATAAATAATATATAGGGTAAAAGGCTTTAGCAAGTAAAACGTACTAATCAAATATAAATATTTAATTAATAATTAACAATTCTATATTATATCTACTCCACAATTTTTTAATATTTGCAATGAAAAACAATAAATTCAGATACAAGCTTCAAAAATATGTGATGTCATACAGGAGTACTACTCCCTATTGTTATATAAATGTCATTTAAAACTTTATAGAATGCTTTTAATGACTTTTAGAAAAATGAAATAAAATTCTATAAAAAGATACGTTGAGTTTTTTCTTTATTAAGGTTTAAGATATCATATTATCGTAGATAAAAATTACAATATATAGACTTCAGTCGATTGAAAGTAGATTTACAGGAAAATGGTATTTAACCAAATAAAATCTATTTTAACTGAATGCCAATTACGACTCAATTCTCCACCTAAGGAAATGGGCACCATAACGTAGATGTATAAGTTTTATAAATAATCAAAAAATGGGCAACATGTAAAACGTGAAACATAAGATGGATATACTCGTATATTTATCTAAATGCAGTTTGCAATTATAATATAGCTGTATTTTGGCTTGTTAGTTTTATAACAATTTTACCAGAACTTTTTATATTTATATAATATAATAGAAATAGAAATATACATTTTTATTATTGTATTATTATTATTACCTATAACAATACGACAGTATTGTGCACGATATTTATTTTCTTAGAAATAAAATCAGTTCAAAAATGTATTCAAAATTCCAAAAAAAGGTCTTTATAAGAACAAATTATTACAAAAAGTAATAATCACACAAAGAGCTAAAAAATAAACGTTTTCGCCTTATTTATTTAATTTTTAATTAATTAAAAAAAAATAAACCGTTTTTGTACTTTTTAAAACAAATGAATTAAACCAATTATTCAATTGAAAAACTATTTAATAAAAAATAAAACTTAATTCATTCGGTTGATCCGAATATTTATAACTTTATTAATAACTCACAAAATATTTACATTTGAATGTGAATCAGACATAGCTGGAGAAGTTTTAATTAAAAAATAATCATATTCTACTTGTGAATACAATTTACATATGTACAATTTATACCTTTGATTCGGTGGTTAAGTTCTATGTTTTTTATCTATAAGGCAGATCTATTTCATTAATTTTTCTGCAAAGTAAGACAGCAAATAATAAGTGATTGCCTCTTTCAAGCATCTACTAATATGAAAAATGAAATAATTATCTGCTCATATGATATACAAATTGTCGTACTTGGGAAGGTTAAAAATAATAGAATATCACTTGTTGTATGTTTTAAAGATTCAGTATTTATATTAAAAATGCAACAACGTAATATTTACATATACTCTACTTTATAAAAAGAGAATAAAAAGATTTTCTTTGTAAATTATCTTTATGGAATAAGAGCAAACACATGTATACAAAAATAAATCTACCAATTTGAGGTACATTTAACAAATGTGCTTTGAGCCTTGACAAAATAGCTGAATTGGTAAACAGGCTACAAGTGAGGAAACGATAGATACCAAAGGGTAAGTCTCGACGCGAGTAATCATATCCCAAATACACATATTGTCTCTATATACATCGTCTTTATAGTTACAATAATTAGAGACTCGAAATCGGTTTCCAGTGATTACGCAGTACTAATGAGTACCATATACACATTTATCTATAAACAGGAAAGCCATCACTCAACATGCTGCATTACACATGAACGGGATAATTAGAATGATTAATCTAATTAGAAATAACACGGTATAGAACTAACATACCATATACCAACAGCTCAAATACAAAGAAATGTCTATTGACGTATATATACGTGTACCTATTCATAAACAAAAGATAAGGATATGTAAATATATATATACATCTATATACCTATGTATACCTACACTGGATCACATTGTGTTAATATGT
This sequence comes from Invenusta paracnida, assembly GCA_036023295.1. Lineage (NCBI taxonomy): Eukaryota > Metazoa > Platyhelminthes > Proseriata > Coelogynoporidae > Invenusta > Invenusta paracnida. The sequence continues at coordinate 10,173 of JAYRBW010050336.1, forward strand.
ATATTTCAAAATTTAGGGAAATGCATGTAAGTTCTTTTCTGTAATTAAATGAAAAATCATTCTGGCTAAACAAATATAATATCAAATTATATGAATTTGAAAAAATTCGAATTGACTCATGATAAAATTGTACATACTCGTACATATATTGTACATGAATTATACGTCGGTGATAACATTATTGCATGCAGGAATGTAGCATGCTAATTGATACCATATATCGACAAAAATAACAGAACTTATTGCCATTAAACATCTATATGTATTATGCATGTCTGTAGGTTATTCGGATATTAAATTTGAATTCTGCATAATATAAGACCGCCTTTCTATACATTTTAATTATATAGGTAGATATATACGGGTTTTTTTCACTCGCCATATTTAAGTTAGTTAATTAGCTTTAATTATTAAAATTGAAGAAAGTTATTAAAAAACTTAGTCTCCGCTTTTTATAGGAAACTTGTGATTACCGAAGGCATGTACAAAGGTATTATGGAAGAATTTATTTATTTCGATGAAAAGACATGAAACATGTTGATCCATAATATTTGTAATTTTTCTTATCTTGGACAGCTGTGTCTGTATCTGATAATAACACTTACGTCTCGATCTATTTTTTTATAATTCATTTATAAGACGAGTTCATTGCTTATACCTTTACTGCGATTTATCTAAAGAAAAATATGACATTTCTCTGAAAATATTTATAATTAGTATCCAAAAATTGGTTTAAATTGTTTTAAATAAAATTCCTAACATTTTAATGCACTTTTAGTATAAAGTTAATTAGTGTAAATAAATAAAAAATCTGATTGTCCAATTTTATTATAATTAAGTTTTCATTAGTCATTCAGACCATTTTAATAATAGTTAATAGTTTGAATTATTTTTACAAAGGGAAATACAAAAACCAAATATTGTAAAATGTCATCCACACCAATTATAACTTTTTTTAATTAGAAAATAAATTATATTTTTTTAATAATTGCACGCAACTTTAGATTTTACCACTTACAAATTCAATGTTAAATGATATTAAAAAATATATATATGGTGACTTTTAGCAAATATTGTCTTATTAATTATTTAAACACGGTAATTTTGAAAGATTTCTTAGAAATCAGTAAACATTAATTTAACATGCTCTCATGGTGTTTTTAAAAACAATTTATATAATTTAATTAGTAGCATTTGAAATCTATCGTTTTAAAATTATTCCTGCAAGAAATCCACAAATTAAAATTATTAATTACGCACATTTTATCATTAAGATTAATTTTACGCCATAAACAAACATTTCAAATATCTTACATTTTATAAGGAGTAAAGCAAAGTTAAATTAATTATTTTATATTTTAGGAAACAATATTTCATTATAAAATAGTTCAAAAAACATTATATGACACAATCTTTTTATTTTTATATTAATTTCAATAATTATAATTCTTAATTTATTTTTTATGGCGATATTAGGAAATAGAACTCTTTATACATAATTAATACACTGATACAATTTTTAAGTGTTAACAAAAACTCGTTTCTGTATAGCCTTTTAAATTAAAATGACGCTATTCTGCTTTTAAATAATATTTAACTTAAACAATCAGAACGCAAAAATGTATGGTAGCATAATTTTATGAATTGCTAATTTTTTTACAGTTTAAAATGTTCTGAAAACTATTAATTAAAAAAAAACATTTTGTAACATACAATAGTCAATAAATTAAACAAAAAGTAATAACAACTTTTTTGTAGAAAAGGAAATTTTAAATCTAAATCCATAGAGTATTGATAGATAGAGTTTCAACCTTAATGATATTTATTTCAATCGATACTACTATTTCGATACCTAAATGTCTTAAATTAAATATTACTGTAAAATTAAATATTCATAAATTAAACAGCATACTTAATAAAACAGTCTTAAATGTAATATATTGTAAGTGTCAGACAACGTAGGTTAATAAGTCGAAAATATGACAGTCTTGAAAATAATTTATAATGAATATTTTATACTAATTTATATAAATTTTATTGAAATAAAACGATTTTATGTCGATAAAATTAACGTAAAGCATGTTACATTAAAAGTTGAAATCCTGTTTAATTACTGTGGCTAAATATATATTTAGTAATTCATGTTATAACTTGTCAAAAATATCATAATAATACGTACGCATACACATATAGCTAAAAAGATGTGTGTTTCTATGAATATAACTTCGAATATAACTATGAATATAGACGATTGATAGACATTCCCAACTAACAAATAAAAATTTTCGGTGCAGAATATTGACGAGCAAAATAATTCAAACATGTCCATATATCAAGAAATTTAACATAATATTATGTAAATGATATCATACTAAATCTTATACGCTTCGGTTATTCTTGCATCAGTAACATATCTATAACATCTATAACATCTACTCTATATATAATATTATACAGAAGTAATATTTTCAATGTATCCAAAACTATAAAAATAAAGCAAGTTTATCTGTATCCGTCATATCATATTAATCCTTATCCATACCGGGGGCCCATTCGTCCCCTCTTCTATTTTCGCTAGCATTTTTATTTAACAATTTGAGTATAGTAAGTATCGTGACTTTCTTAAAATGAAGTTTTACTACTTTGAGCGCTATATTCACTATTTGTACACTCCATAGGATGGTCACGTGACTATATTCGCTATTTGTACACTCTATAGGATGGTCACGTGACTATATTCACTATTTGTACACTCTATAGGATGGTCACGTGACTATATTCACTATTTGTACACTCTATAGGATGGTCACGTGACCTTGATAAAAAATCCCATTTATGTAAAAAGAATTTTCAAAATCAGTGAAATTGTTTTCTTTTTTGGATACTTAATAAAAGTAAATTATTGTTTAAATAATATACTGTAGCATTTGTGATATATTGCTATTTTTTAACAATAAGATTGTTCTGAAAAAAATTATTTAGATTTTTGTTACTATAAATAATTTTTTTTTCAAGTACCTAATGTGTTGCAAAACATCCTCATTTATCTAAATATATGCCAAGTTTCAAAACTCTACTCCACCAGGAAGTTTGAAAATTATAGGAGGGGGCCGAACGTGCCCCCCCCCCCCACCCAAATATGGTAATTCCAGCTCGGTATGGATAGGGTTAATATTTGAATACGGACAGTTCTTCGATGATTGTATTTTTAGTGCAACAGTAACATTAATATTATAATACAATTTATATGAAGCGTTGCAATATTTATAATTTTAGTTTTATTTTCATAGAAAATACATACACATTATGTGCAAAAGGTAATAACTTACAAAATAATTGTTTGCATAAAAAACTTACCCAATGTAATAAAGACAAATTAAACATTTCCTAGCTATAATTATTTTAAAATAATTATCAGGAGTCCTTATATTATAATGTTACAAATAATTTTACTTCATGACATATTTTATTGTTTCTATTTTTTTTAAGTATCTACTATTTGTTCTAAACAAATACGTTTTATCGTATATGCTTTCAAAGAGACAACATATAGGTTACTTTTTAATAATAACTTGTTTCATACTATATGTGTGGTACTATAAAGCCACAAAATATCGTTACATATACAGAAAATAAAAGTAAATACATCCGAAATCTAATATTTGTTCATAAATTGATATACATAATTACAATATTTTTATTTATTAAGTTGTAAACGCTGATAAATTAAAGAAATATCATGAAAAATCATACCATAGAAATATCATTTCTACAAAATGATATATACAAAAGTTATTATAAACTTATATTACAATAGATTGAAATTAAAAGTCATTAATACAACGCTATTATCGTTATACAAAATTGGAAACAAAATCCTATTATTTAAAACTGTACAAACCGAACCTAAATAAATAGTATATAGTCAAAAATATAGTTATAAATATATAATATAAATAGATATATTATAATTTTATTTATTTTTTAAATTTAAATTAAGTAAAACATTATATAGATCTAAAAGGTGACTTAATCCAGTAAGTAAATCAAAAGAACTGAACTAAATTTAATGCTATAATAATTAGAATCAACTTATTTATCTTTCGGTAAGTGTACAATGTTTGACATCGAATTTATGAATAAAATATAGGAGAATAGGTGATCAATACACTTACCAGCTAGATTATGCGGCATAATACGCGAGGGATCAGAAGCGGCCGCAGCTGCAGCCAAGACCCCCGATGACGTCAGACTTGTAGGAACGGCGGTTGGAGAGGACGAAAGACTGTCGTTAGCTCGACCGCCTGTGAACCCGGCAGCTGCAGCAGCGGCCATCTTTAACTCCTCTAGGTCGACTTTTTTTTCCAACGGCGGGGGTGGAGGTTGAGGGGACAAACTCCGCTCCTCCACTGAGAGCCGCGGGTGCTGGGAAACGCCACTACTTGCGTTGCTATGGACACGGGGGAGCGTTGGCAACGGCGGTGGCGAGGGCGACTGGGAGGGCGGTGGGGGGACTTTGTGCTGCAGCTGTCGCCAATGATGTCGGTGAAAGGAGGCAGCAAGACGGGAGGAGTGTTCGAGAAGAGCTGCGGCGGTTTGTTGGCCGCTCGAGGGGAGGCCTAGAGGAAGGTGCTGCAGAGTTGAAGTTGTCGACTGTTTCCCAGGGAGAGGGACGGCACTGATCGACTGCATTGGGATCTGAAGGAGGAGCGGAGAATGAAACGTCTGCCAGCTATATATATATATATATATATATAAGTATATATATGTATATATACCGGAATACCATGGAACCCTCCCGCGTCATTTTTCGAGACTGTTACACGCAACGGCTGTAATGTAAATACTCCATATTAACGTGTATATTATATAGGTAGGTATATAAATCTGATATAAAGGGGTGGGAGGGCGGAGGAAATGTCGCCACACATTATGTTTATATCAATCTCCTCCGATGGTAGGTATTTAAGGTGTGTTTTATCCCAGAATATTGTGCATGAGACATTTATATCATTTTCTCTCTTTCTCTGTGTATCGCTAGCGGGTAATTTTAGGGCAAAGTCGGCCGAGAACGACTACGTCGTGTACTGGTTTAAGTTTAGGCCTGTGGGTGTCCTGTCCCCGCCTTACTCTAGGAAGGACTTGCCTGCTTGCTTGTTGGAGATATCTTTGTCCGACTGAGCCCCGCGCTGGCGAGGACACCCCGAGGTGGCCTAATGGAATTCCTACGGCGATCCTAATTAAAAATGCTGGTCCACAAGAGTAGGATGTCAGCCAGGCAGCTAGCTAGCCCTAACTACACGGGGGAAAGGACAGGACAGCTAGGACAGGAACAGGACAGAACAGAAAAGAGGATAGGGGTGACGAGAGAAGCTGATATCGACAACATACCAACATGCAGTCTTGTTCGTTGTTGGTTGTTCATCGTCGTCGTCGTCGTCGTCATACATTACCAGCACTGGGGCTGCCTTTCCTCTCGCATCCAGTGAAAGAGGAAATTACTGGGGAAGTTTAATTATTCCATGACATAAGCCAACTCGACTGACTCTCATAACCGGTTCATGCCCGTGACAAAATCAATTACACCTCGAAGAAAGATAATTACAAGACTTAAACATTTCTTCGTGTTTTGTTCTTCGCTTATTTAATTTCTATAAACAATCCTGGCACGCAACAGTTAATGAGAACAGACTCTTTCACACGAGACTGTAGGTCTTAATAAGCAGCTGCGTGCTTCAATGTTTGTTGGAAGAATTTTCTGATATCGCCCATATTAAGAAGAAAAACAAAATAATGAAACATTTGAATTTAGATGTTTGTTAGAAATTAATAATTATTATGGAGAATTACATTTAATAGACAACTCTTATTTAAGCCAATATAAAACACATTTTTATATAGTTAGTACTTATTTATTCAGAGAATAGTTTGTTTTCAAAATAAATTACAATAATTCTAAATAATTCAATTTCTAAAAGTTTTAGTTTTCCAATCACATACTATAATTGAAGCCTTATGTATATATTTCAGCACCGAACACTTTACTGATTATAAATACGTATAAAAATGATGTCGACATAGTGGCAAAATGTAAAACTATTTTATTAAAAAATCTAATTCCTAATTTAATGTTTATTTATACAAGATTATAGATATAGTAATTTTAGACTAATTAATTATAACATAGATTTCACAACATATACAATGGTCATGTTATAAAACTCTTTTCGCTTAATTTGGGAATAAAATTTAATTTATAATAAAAGTATATAATATACACTAAGTATTTTATTCAGAACATTTATAATTATTTTTTAATAACATATATTCAAGAGCTTATATAGTTTTGTTATATTGAAGATAGGAAAAGTTTTCAATTAGAATGTTTAATTAATTAACATTTATTAAAATATGGCAAACACGTTCAATTAATAAAATAACAACCACTTCAATTCTATTTTGAAAGCATATTTATTTTAAATATCAAAGCAAAATAATACATGTCGTTTGCATTATTTAATTGCTTATAATTTATTAACTTATATTTGAAGAAGAATTATGCGTTTACTTCAAATTAACTTCGAAACAGAAAAGATATTATAATCTACATTTATACATATATACAGACAAACATTATCTGTAATTTAGCTGTAATTTGCACGATATTAATTAATAAAGATTAAAAAATTATTTATAGATAATACAAACTGCACTAAAATTTATTAACCTAACCACAAAAACAAAAAAACACACATTAATGATACTATGTTATTACAATATAATTTACATAGGGAAAAAACGAAGTATAGACAGCATTTGGCCAAATAATCGATCTCAAAACAAGGAGTTTACATTAACTGCTTGTTTGCTCGCTTGCTTGTACCAACCACTGCAGCTGGGTTTTATAAATATAATTTTTATGAAAGAGTGAGTGTGTGAGAGAGAATGAGAAGAAAATCGTGTATAGCGTAAAACAAAGGATACTTTCGAACCATAACGAAAATAATCTCCTTACTTTCGAGTTGAGGAGAGTTAGTTAATATATATAATGTATATAATAGTGAGGCGTATAGCAAGATAGAAGTGTTATCGATCGAGCCACGAAGACAGGCTGCATATGAAGGTCATCATTAACTTTTAATTCTATTAACATACCACCTTTTCTGCATATTTCTGGTCATTATTTTTTACATATAGTATATTCTAAAATAAGTTAGAAATAAAAAAAGATCGCATATTGCATTTTGGATTATTGACGAATACCGTAAAGCATTGATGGAATGCAGTTTATTTCTAATAATAATTAAATATACATACAACAATTTGTGAGTATTATACATACATCTACATAATTTTATAACAACGCTATTCTTGCTATAACATTGGAAAAACACTGTATATAATATAGGTAAGCAGCGTATATAAGCTATTCGTTATCGCAATAATGCCTAAAGCATTACACCAATGTTTCATAATTTTAGATGAGTTATGAAAGCAGAAAATGTCTATTGACTTATACTTAACCATATTAGGCTGTTTTTATATGTCTTTATACAACGTAAAATTAATTTTAACTAATTATATAAATAACAAAATAAGATTTTTTACATATTGAGACAATAATTTCTCAAAATTACTTATTTTAATTTTAACAAATTATAAAGGTTCTTTATAATACAAATATTATGAAATACATTTATAGAAATTTTGATTCAGTAAAATAAAATATTACTGATACTTTGTATATATAAAATTATACTATTTCCTAATAGAAATTTAATGTGTATTACAAGTAACATTAATTCTATAATGCTAAAAAACTTTAATTCACTAAAAAAGTATCCATTGGGAATAGAATTATTTAATGATAATAAAATTTAAAGTAATTTGAATATATTAAATAATTTTTATCACTATATAAATTAAATTTATAAAACATATATTATTAATTTTAATTAAAATATATAAATATATTTTATTATCTTAAAAAATGCACATACACGTGTTTTGACGCAAAATTATACAATCATATATTGCATATTATGTTTATATTTATTGGTCTACTTTGAACAATTTTTGAAAATCTTGTAACGTTTAATAATGTGACACTTTTAATTAATAAAATCTCAAAATTTCATAAATTAAAAGGATATCATGCTATATAATGAATAAATATTAAGAATAAAATATGCATGCGAATGTCACAATTATCCTTGCTATCGTTTAATAATAACAATAATAATAATAATACACAACTAATTTTTATAAGCTATATAAGCGACATGTTGATATTGCTATCCATTTTAATTTACCTAATGATACTAAGCCATTTTTAAAGATGGATTATCGAGAATTACTACGATTTTTTTTTTTTAGAAGTTTTAATACCAGCAAGAATAATGAAAATCATTATAACTACATGTGAATTGTGCATATAGGATATATTTATTTATGAGGTCGATAAATGTAAACAAACATTTTGAATACTATTTATACACATATATTGGTCATTTTTCATTAATAAGATGCTTTAACTCCACTGCGCACTTTAGAAATATAAATTTATTTCAAAATAATTTGTTGTATTTTTTTCAGACAATATAGGTAAGTATATCTATATGCTTATATTTTAATTATCTATTAGAGAAAATTTGGAAACAAAAAAAATATTTTATAAATGTTAAGCAATTCAATAAAGAAAGTAGCTTAAACAACGAAATGTTATTTATCATTATAGATAATTATCTGTAGACTAAATTTAAATTTTAACTTTTAAATTTAAATTCTAACTTTTAAGTGCCAATTATGAAATATAATTAAAAATGTTTATTATCCTACACTTATATTAGTAATATTTAGTTCATAAACAAGTAACATATTTAATACATTTTGAAATAATTGAAATTTTAATGTGTACAATTAATATCAACATATTTCAAGAATGTATTGAAGTTGACAAAAATTTTCATCGTAATTATTTATTTGTATATTTTTAGACAGTATATCAGACAATATTAAGATATTCGAAGACTCAATTGTTGGTTAAATTTCTTAAATTACGTAATTTCGAAATAAGTTTGTTTATTTGTTTAAAAATTCGATGATATAGTTCCATCCAATATTTAATCAATATATAATTCCAATAATAGTTCCAATCAATAATCTGCAAATATTGATTATATTATTAAAATTGAAACAATATAATATTTAAACATAATTTAAATTTGCCGAAAAGTATAAAATTTTAGCAAAATATTTTTTCCAAATAACTTGATGTCAAAATATATGCGGAACATTTTGAATAAAATATTTCCCTCAGTTGTACAAAAAGAAGTCTAAACAAGAAATCTAAATATAGAATATAGAACATAATTTTGCTTGATGAACTATAAATAGTTACATGTTTTTGGCATATATATACACACATTCAACTTCATATATATTATAGTTGTTAGAGATACAAACTGTACAATATTTTAAGTTTGAATTGTTAAGGTTAAAATTATATAATCAGAACAAATAAAATATTTAAGTGCTCTGTATAATAATAATAAATAAAAAAGGGATCTGCTTACCTCTTTTTTTTCACCGGCAGTAGGTTGTGCTAGTTTCAGTTTCCACCGCAGATTCTGGTAGTAAAAAGAGTTGACTTGTGCAACTCGATCTGAGTCTCCCTTATGATACCTCCTATATACGGAACACCAGGACGGTAAGTGAAGGGGGGCTCGAGGAGATGGAAGGCTAGCTGACTATATTGGGAGAAGGAGGATAAAAAGAAGGAAAGAAAGAACCAAATGAGATGACAATCGGGAAGCGGGAGAAGGAGGGAAGAAGCGAATACTGGGAACAAGTTAGGCGCAACTATCGTGGTAGACTGTGGAAAACCGAGAAATAGAGAGAAGAGGAAAGAAAAGCCAGGCTGGCTATCACTCGAATCGAAGAAGCAAGTTTTAAGTTTGAGGGACAAATCCTGCCACAAGAGCTAATTGATTCGTAACTTTGTGCCTAGACGCGCAGACAAGACAGTAAGTATAGGACGGTAGCCGTGTGAAGGGAGTGGGACGATGAAGGGAGGGTAAAATTATAGGCCTCTCCGCCAAGCCAGACAATCCGAGGATGTGAATAATGCAGCGAAGGGGACAGGGGAATCAAATTTGTTGCTAGGGAAACATAGCCAACATGAGGCAAATTAAGGCTGATTGGTGATGGTGGCAGACCCAGTCGCGCGCGCTAGCGGTACGCTAAAACCAGGGAATGGAATTGCATTGGTAATTAGGCAACCGCTGATAAACATCGAACGCCTCTCTCATCAGTCTCTCTCCTCTTGCCTGCCTCTCCTTTCGAAGAACGAGCACGGCGAGGCACGAGTGCAGAGGGTTGAAGTCGGACGAGTCACGCCGAGCTGAACAGCGGGACAGTTAGGCCGAGCGGCTTGAGCCGAACCAAGACAATCTTTCCTGCTCGCTCGGTGAGACGGGAGAAGGAGAATAGTATCAAATCGCCACAAACCACCCTACCATTTGAGGCCGAGCTGCGATCCCCACTCTTTCCTTCCTATAGTATGCTAAATATGCATACCTAGGCTAGTTTCATTAGCACAAGACTACCCCGGTCATATACCACTCTCGTTCCCTCTATTCGATCACATTTCTCTCAGCTATTGCCTCCAAATCTTACGCCCGGCTTCCATTCCACCCCATCTGTGACTCCTGGCTGGTCGAGTAGTTCCATCCATTTCTACCTATAATCGTGCACCTAGCTTCCCAATCCCACCACCCCTGCTCCTTGAATTCTTGACTCAGTCATCTTTCTTTTCTCCCTCTATCATCCCTGAAGCTGCCTATCTGCTTCATTAAAATTGGTTCTTGGTGTTAGGTCTAAGAACTCGATTTTCGGTTACTCTAGTTTTTCCACTGCCTAATTTTGTTTGTATGTTCTCTCATATCCTGACTGTGTCTGCCTATCCATGTGCCCAATTCGAAAAACTCCTATCTCTACTCGTCCCTCTGTGCTGCCGACGCCTGTAAGGCAGTGTGTTCACTTATGTGCGTGTGTCTAGGATTCACTCGTGCTAGATACCTTCACTTTCATTTGCTTGATTCGCGGTGTTTGCTTAATTATGTTTGCCTTCGATCTTTATACAGCAGTCCTCTCAAAGTCCTAACTAAAAATCAGCATAAACTATACACGATTACCAAACTAGCTTTGATGCAGTCTCTTAGCGTACTAGCTATCCTTTTACATAATACTCTAATCGCCGATCTTTCAGTCACTTCTTTATAAGTTCTCCCTCCCCCCCTCAACAGCTCTACTCCTCCTCATAGAAAACTTGTCTCCCTGACTATTGAATCTTATTGAACGAAAATTACCTACCCACCTCAGTTTATATGATATACAGGACTCCAGTCAAGAAATTCATTAAGGGCTTCGTGCTCTGGTTAATTTTTTCGTCTATTTAATGTATATTTTTAGTATTCTTTTAAATGCCTTACTCAAATTATCCTCTGAATGCTGCGGTTCATTCTATGAGTAGGTATATAATTAAAATCCTAATTCGATTATATTGGACAAATTGTATTTACTCATTTATGTTTGAATTGGTTAATTAATAAATATTGATACTTGACAAATTATTAAAACAGCGGCATTTTGAATATAAATATTTCAAAATACAGAGATATAACACCATTTATTTATACACATAATTTATTGTCAGGGGACTATATACATGTATATAGTATGTAAAAGTAATTAAATATTAGTCATTTCAGTATATTTTTAATTCATTTAATTATTTTCTTTACTTCTATATACACAAATAAAATATTACATATGTCCCAATATATATTGCACCTCGGATAATAATAATGTTTAATTCTAAACTATATTTATCTATCATGATGATTATTTATGGAGACTATTTTTCTATAATCAACATTAATTTGCTTTATATATTATTGCACGTACGCTCAAAATAATACCTATATGTACCTACTTATTAAAAAACACTATTAACTATTATGCGTAAGTATATATATAATTATTCGCCTTAATCTAAAAAGTATTGTGTACAATACCTATACAATTTGTAAAAAAATGATGTTAAGATAAAGGAATTACAATCTGTATATATTATATACTGTTGTTAAAACATGCGATTATTGTTAAAGCATCCTTGAAGCTTCAGAAGTACCTATAATGTGACATACGCATTGTCATATTTTAATTGTAAAACATAGTTATCTTTAGAATTAAATATTTAATGACTGTAATAAAATAAACAAAATATATAAAAAATAAATGAAAATAAACATTTATTATAAAAATATATATTTATATTATAGTATTATATTGACATATAATTATCCAATATTATACAAAATCATTGCATGAAAAAAAATTATCTGTAAAAGTAAATTTTAAAAAATACACACATTTTCCGCACGTTCTCATGCCAAGTCGATTTCAAAGATACGTCTTTTACGTCAATAGTATTCAATAATGAAAGTTTAGTACGAATGGGAAACTTTTGTAGCCAGCATTCACTGGCATGAAATTCCTTCACAATCCCATTTAAGAGCAGGTCTTTGAATTAATTTTCTTGACATAGAAAGTCGTTTTTTCTCGTGGTTGTAATGTAATCTTTCAAATGTTCCTCACATGTTTCTGAAAGCAGCTTTCTTCCTTTATCAGGTAATCGTTTTCTGTTACCAACATCGTGTTTTCGGTGAGCATTTTTATTTTTTCGTCGTTAACTTATTTGCTTCGTTTACATTGAACTCCCGAGCCGTCTGGCAAATGTGTTTTGTTTTATTAATCAAGTGCTGCTAATTTAGTCTGCACCTGTAACGACTTGCGTTTATTGCTAGACGTATTTTGTTGCACGTTAGAGATTAAAATACTTATATAATAGGTATACTTAGGTATGATATTCCTATTATTGGCTAAAAATTGGGTAACTTATAGGTATAAATTATATAGGTAGTCTGTGGGCCAGTAGCCAAAAAAGGGTTGCCGGTACCCAAAAAAGAGAGGAAGTGTTTGATACATCGTTAGAAAGCTATATGAATGTTTAGATTCCAAAAAAGATGGTAGATATCATCATTTGGTAGCTGGAACAAATTATTGCATTTTTCTGTTTTTCTATATTAAAGAATTATAGGAAGATTGTTTGTGTTTTTGAAAGGTTTTGATCTATATTTTCATGATAATGCATAGTTTTAAGAAAAAATACGAATAAAGTATTATTTATATAAATTTTGCACATTAGTTTGTTTATCTAAGTGTTTTCTATATGATACAAGTAAAATTAATATATAAATCATGATAATAACTTTTCAGCTACATATATAAATAACAGTTCCCAAGCCAATTTTAGGTTTATTTTAGATATATGAAATAGTTTCGGAACTATATTAAACTATTGCTGGTTACTAAATAATTTAGTCAATGTATTTTAAAATGCTTGTAATACGAAGAAAATTATTTTGATAAACAGAATAATAGTTAAAATATTATTTTTCTTAAAATATCCATTTTCATGAAAATTAGGTCAAATATACAGAAAATGTTCCTAATTTTTAAGGGAAATCAGAAAAAATGTAATAAATTTTTTTATTCCATCCAGCTAACAAATGGTGATGTTTATCATATGTTTTTGAATCTAGACATCAATATAGCTTTCTAACGATGTATAACACTCTTCCTTCCTTTTTTGGGTACCGAAAACTGTTCTGGCCCACATATTTAAGGCTGTCAAATTATTGCTTTGTTTGACTTATTGGTTTATTTTTAAATAATTTGCACGTGTATTGCAAATGTTAATTCAAAGAGGGTATAAAATACGAAAAAATAGGTTAGATGCCTATACTAGGTATCTAGATGTCCCGACTGAACTTTTATTATTAGAGAGAATACGATAAATTTTATATATTTTTGTAGTTATCAACAGCAAAAGAATTCCTACTTTAACGAAATATATCAAGTTTCATATAGAATTTAATGTTATTAAATAGTCAATAATACATATATAGCTACCAAGATAAAAATTAACTTTAATTATATTTGAAAAATACGGAAAATACTATTGGATTCAAAAAGAACAAAAATAATGAAATACACTCATAATTTTTTATAAATCAATATAAATCAACCAAAGAAAAAAGTAATAATCGCTAAGGTATTTTTCATTTTATGTATGTAGACATTTATATGTATCTAATAAGTAGAAGTTTAAAAATCTTTTTTGTAAATCAATAACGTTTTTATACAAGTTTTTAGCATATAATATATTAAATCATACACAAAAAATAACCATATTTTGTAATTAGTTTGCAATAAGCATAATAGCATGGCCAACAGATTTTAAAAATAACAACTTTAAATTAAATTAAATGTTTAAGTTCTTTACGCTAATGTTAAACCAATTATCGTGTTTAATCACAATCTCTTTTTATAATATAAAAATACGTACATTTCAAATTTTTGATTATGTAAATAATATTATATGATTAAATTTTATCTAGATTTCACAAACATCGTTTGCATTTATTTTTAAGGATCAGCATACACATAAATAAACATCTAACATGTTTTATTAAATAAAATATACCTACTATAAAATTTTGACTATTTCAGTTTTCATAAAGAAACTATTGTGCATATTTTAATATTTAAATAAGTAAATTATAGCTTATTTATATCATCACAAAAATATCCTTATACCTCTCGAAAAATTTCATTTGTGTTAAAATGTTGAATTATTGAATGAATTACAGCGATTAATGAATTAATTATGAGATTTCAGCTATTTATCTATTTCATTTTAAAAACTGTACATGTTCTCTTTGAAAGCCATATATTGATGCTTATCGTGTTGTAACTTATCTTTTGTATCACGTTGAAAAGAAAGGGCGAATATATACCGTGATTTAATGAAATTGAATTTTTACATAAAATCATCCCGCAATTCAACTTATTTAATATAAATTTTTGTTCATTTATACTACTTAAACTTTTAAAGTAGTACCTACGTAAGTCTAAATAAATTTTATTTGTCAAATTTAGAAATGATTAAGTTTATTTTTTGCGGTCTATTGTTGGAAGGACACTACATCCTCACTTTTATTAAAATGATTTAACATTTATACATAAATTGAATGTTCAAAAATTTCTATCTCAACTATTTCATCTAGGTGTATTAGATATTACATATATATATTTGAACATCTTCAACTAAATACAAAATAACTATGTATACATCTTAATTTATTTTTAGTTCACTACATGTCAAAAATAGATTGAGTGTGATCTAATTCTAATAGTATCAACCCTGTTCTTTTTAATACAGTGCTAAGTTTTCGTTTTTTTTTTATTGGATCAATAAATAAATTGCTTGACGCATCTTGCAACTTGATGTGTCTTCCACCTATATATTGATGCTTATCGTGTTGTAACTTATCTTTTGTATCCCGTTGAAAAGAAAGGGCTAATATATATCGTGGCTTAATGAAATGAAATGTTTCATTTTTCGTAAATGTATATGATTATCTAAAATAATTAAAGATGTAAAAACAATATTTTAAAATAAATAATAAAACGCAATTCATAAAACATTTTAAAATAACATAAATTAAAGAAGTACATATATATTTTGTATATTATTATCATCCATAAACGGTAGGCCACATCAAACAGAAATAATAATTTTACTAACTATATCATCAGCGCGAACAAATTTAATAATGGACATTTATTTAAGCATTTATGCGACTTAAACGAATCCCGTTAACATCGATCACCAGTGTCATAAAACGGGAAGCTTTTCGGTATAAAATGATTATCATTATAGGCTGAACAAATTGGCTTTTTATATTTATAAAGATAAGTTTTCTACAATATTTGTTAATAAATTAAAATTACAAATGGGAGTTTTAGATAATGACTGTTGACATTCATCATGTAAAGTGCTACTGTGTTATCAAATACAAAGATACATATATGTTCTTTTGACATATCCGCGATATTTCCTTCATAGTTAGATTTTATAAGCAGAGTGACCCATCATCTGAGTAGTGATAGATTACCCGCTTTCTATAACTTATTTCTTGAACAGTCAACATAATTTTTACTGGAACTACTATATCGCCGAAGTGTTTATTTAAAGAATTCCCATATTTTTACACTTAATGAAAAATCTACAATTTATTTAGAATATTAGATTATTAACAAGATAGGTATATTAATAGCAGTATATAAAGTAATACTTAAATAGAAAAGAATTATTACTAATTTATAATAATACACATCAAAAAGTATTTGGTTTAGCTTATGAACGTATATATATTACATGATACAAATTTAAAAAAAGAGTTAAATAATAATTAAATAATTAAATAAAAATTAAATTATTAAATAAGTTATAATAAACGCCTGGCTAATATTTTTAAAGATATAACTAAATATATGCATTTAGCGCTATATGGTGTATAACAAATAAAGTTCATGACTATATATAAATTTATATTAAGCTAAAAATCATTTTAACAAAACTTAAATAATTAAAAAAATAGCAAAAGTCAACAAAATAGAAGCTCACATACAATTTAAAAAAAGTAGGTATCTCAATATGATGTATATATTTCATTTTATTAACAGACAGGATCTACGTTTCCTAATCAAATAGCAATTATAACAGACAAAATTAAAATAGGATTAATTCTGAAAACAAATTATTTCCGAATACTACAGAATATATTATAATAAACTATACAGTCAAAAGGAGTAGTATAAAAACGAAGCATTTATTTATTTTCTGTGTTCTCGTATTGGTACCAATAGTTGTTCATACGTTCTGGTGGAAAATCCCAGTCGAAATAGGAACCAGGCGTTACGGGACGTTTCTTGCCTGATGTAAGTGCCGTTTCCTCGGATTTACTAAAATAAAACCCGTTTAAAAACCAATAATAATATAAATTTTAATAAACAAAAAATATATATTTGTTTTGTATTTAGGCATAAATTTAAAAATAGACTAGAAATACAAATATCTTATGCCTTATAATTAAAAATCATTATTCGAAACGAGGTACATGTGTATAAAAATGGATACATAAAAACATATTATTTATAAAAAATACATAATAATTTATTTCAAATCGTAAACATAGTATTAAGATAAGTAATACATACGTTTAAACTTATTAAACACCTCTAAAATTTTCATAAGTGACATAATGACATATTATGTAAATAAATTTAAATTACAGAGTATTGAAAATACATCATTTAAATTATATGTTTAAATTCACAATTTAAATAAAAATATTAAACTTACAAATTGTTATAAAAATATCTAAGTAAGTAATAATGTGTAAGAAAACATTTTCACCATAATTTAATCATATCCACTTAAAAATATAAGTATGTATTAATTATTTGATTTTAATTTAAATACTTAAAACGTCAATTATTGAAAGTTTATAAAAATAAATATCAAGTAAGATGTAAATGGAATTTAAACTTGAAAATATGTATATCCTATGTAGCAAATCGAATTATGTATAAAAAGGAAATAAAATAATATATCATTATTGCCCTTAAAACGTGTACTTATCAGAACTATTATTTTCTCGGAAACTATATTCATTTTTACCTGTAAACTTCAAATCAGATTTTTATTAATATTTAAATAATTACAAAACTACAATAGTTTTTCGCAGTTTCATAATGTTGAGTTAGTATATATGGCACTGTTGAATATGAAAAATATACCTCAAGAAATTATATTAGCTGCTGACGATGACATACTTCGTTGAGTAACAGAGGAAAGTAATGAACAAAATAAAACTGAGTGGTCGTCCGGTTGTTTTGGTTACCTAAATAATGTTAAATAATTATCGGAAATCCCGGAAGAAGTTCTCACCGAATTAGACACGTTAGGAAGATCCCGCATTCCCGAAAAAGTTCAACAGCAAATGCAAAGTACTCCTGCTATTTTTATTTTATTTTTCAAAAATATATGTACAAGGATCAATACCATTCCACAGACAATTCTGGCCACATATTTACGATACTGTTACTCGTAATTGCGGACCAATAGTAGACATTTTTATGCTCTGGCAAGTCTGCTTTAATTTAGAGCACTATGTACCGAAGAAGAAGCTACAAGAACTCGAAGATGCCAAGGGATGTTACAGCTGTGATAATGACACATTATTCGTACAACCATGCAAGTTGGAAAGGTCAAAGCAGTGATATACCACTCAAAGAAAAATCGACAAAAATAGAATGGATAATCTGATGCCTTGATTGTCGACTACTCTTAGTCTGTCAAAACGATAAACAAACCACTGTATACCAGTTACGGTGGTTATAGTCCTGAAAGTGCTGAAATATCGTGGTAAATCTAACTTGAAA
Organism: Invenusta paracnida; assembly: GCA_036023295.1. NCBI lineage: Eukaryota > Metazoa > Platyhelminthes > Proseriata > Coelogynoporidae > Invenusta > Invenusta paracnida. The sequence continues at coordinate 28,590 of JAYRBW010050336.1, forward strand.
ATTGCAATTAAAACTGGACACTAAAATCCAATTAGTGTGGAAAAGTACAATGAAAAAATAAATCAGAAGATTTAGAAAAAATGTTTCAAATTTGACAAAAAGAAGCGTCGTCGAACACATTAACTATGTTTCCTGTACATAAAAATGCAAAAACAGTAATCAAAGGATCAAATACGAGTGCGCAAGAAAATAATTCCTCTACAAAAACTCTTACTTCACAAAATAATGGAATTCAGTGCAGTTTACCAACTGAAAGTTTGTTATTAATGAACATGAAAGGCTTCTTTTCAATAGTAAATGACAATTGTTGTCAAATAATAATTCATAATTTATATTTTTGTGCACAAATTATATTATACCAATTATCTTTTTTTAAATTCAATTCATATATTATCAAATTCAATATAATATATTTTACTAATTGTAAAATTAATTGTGTTCCTGCAAATTGATCAATAAAAATGACAATACTTCAGTACAATAGACATGTTTTCTTTAATTTCGTGATAAAGTCACATGAATAAATAAATAGAATTTATTATTTATTATCTGTAGGTTATATACTTAAAAATCTCAAACTATTTGATGAAAAAAATAAAGACTAAACAACAAACATAAGACTAAAAAAATTTAGTACATATGTATATATAAACAAATATACACATTCGAAATTAGTTCTGAGGCAACATACCCAGTATTTTGTCCATCAGTGAGTCTTTTGGAAGCATCTGCCAAGATAATTGGAGGAGCACTCTCTCTACGTCCATCGCGGTTCACATAGTAGTTGTTATGGAGTTTGTGTGACACTCCCTCAGGAAGAATTGGAGGTGGCTGTGTTCGCTTAGCATAAAGATCCTCGTATCGAAGGCCATTGTTAAACTTGCGCTGTGAATATAAAAATACATAGTTATCATGTAAAGTTTCTAGAACACATAACTCATTCTTCATATCATCAATGTATCTATAAACAATTATATAAAAATAACAAAAGGATAAATTTAACATTCACAAACAGCACATATGTACATTATTATATATATATTTACAAAATAGATTATAATATTATATACATCTTTTTACCAGAGGTATGCATAACAATTAATACAGCAGAATAACTTGGATTACATTATATAAAAAATATGACCTATTTTATAGATTACAGAAAATAACATTCTAATATTATAGAAAAATAGGGATAATAATTAATATTAAACAATGGTGTAATGAATAAAACTAAATAAAAAATAAAAAACAAATAGAAACCTGGGGGATGATGATCTTTGCATTTTTATTGTTTAGTTGTGTTTTACCTATGTCCACGTTAAAAATCAACCAATTTGGTTACATAATAAAATGTGTGTTTATCTTGGGAGCACTTTGGTCTCACACTGCTGGGTTAATGGCACTGTATCTTAGGACTGTTGGTCCCATGCCATTATAAAGAGGTTAATACATTTGAATAATAATTAAACATATTTTTTTAAATATCAACTCAATTGTTTATTTAGGATGGGAATGCTTAATTGACCACTACTATATAGACACATAAACTATAAGGTAGGTTTGTCTGCTGCTCAAGGGTTGCCTTTATAGCAGTGTTCTACTGAAGTAGAATTAATGCTAATTAGTAATGGGCATATCTTTATTTTTTAAATTATATCTAGTTCTGTGTTCATTTTAGTTAAATTATTAAATATAGCTACTTTAATAAATAAATAGAGAGTTGCTAAACTATTGGTGCATAATATCTATAGGGTTATAATGGTTTACACGAAATTACTGTAACTAATAATAACTAATGGTAGAAGAATATCTAGATTTTATTAGAATGATCTCAAAGTTTCAGGGCAAGTGAAAAAGTATAATAAAGGCTTCCTTTCTATGTACCACATAGAAGATGTTAATAGCTATAATAATATAATATTAGCCAAAAATGGCAAAAAGTGTGTACTAGCTCAACCCATAAAAGAAATGAAATATATAATTGTTAAATGTGTTAGCTCTTTAATTAATAATATTGTACTTGATCTAAACACTTAAAAAAACTATTACACTAAAAACATTTTGTCTAGGATATTTATAATTATTGTATAACTTCATTCAATTTAATGTGTTCTAAATCGATTATATGTATTCAACCATTTCACTTTTAATATTTCTATTAATTACAGGGGCAGATCCAGCTTTTCTACTGTGGGCGGGTTGGATTCGAAAGAATCCAACATCAAAGGGGCATTATGGCTACGCATCAAGCGTAGCCTCTAAATCAACCAATAGCACCAGAAATGTTTAGCTTTTAATGTCTGGAATGCATTAAAAAAAATTTCATTCGATTTTGAAAAACCTTCAAAAATGTTTTTCTTAATCTCCCAGGGGAGGGGGTTGCAATCCACTTTACCCCCCCTTGGGCCAATGAATTAAGACATAAACATATCATTATGGCAGGAATAAATTAATAATTGTGTTAATAATAAAATATGTAGTTATCTCAAGCCCAATATTATTAACTAAAGAGCTAATACATTTAACAGATATTTCATTTCTTTTATGGGTTGAGCTAACACACTTTTTGCCACTTTTGGTTTATACATGTATATGAGAGGGGTTCAATAATTTAGTATAAACCCATAATGATATATGCAATATCTATACAATTTTTTAAACTATAGAAAGATCTAAGATAGTACTGAAAATTTCAAGTCAATATCTCTATGGAAAGCAAATATATAAATTAATGAGGTTTGACATTTGAATCGTCATTTTATCAGCATTATTTCACAATTGAGTTGGAAAAATGTAATTTCAGAGCAGCTCGTGTTGAATGGTGCCAATTTATGCTAAGACGTTTTCAACGTGGTAATGCAACAGCAATCAAATCAATCATCACTGGAGATGAAACGTGGGTTTATTTATATGACACAGAGAGTAAGCAACAGTCCACTCAATAGGTGGCCCAAGGTCAACCAGAAGTGCATATGGAGCCGCAGTGTGGGTAAACAAATGGTGGCCATGTTTGCTGGCCCTGAAGGTCACATTGCAACAGTTCCAGTCGAACAGCAATGCACTGTGACATCAGCCTGTTACCCAACTCAACAATGCCCCAGCACACAGAGCACAAGTTACACTATTCTGGCTGCAAGACCACCATGTTCAGCTCATGACTCTTCTGCCTCACAGTTCTGATCTGGTACACTGTGATTTTTACATTTTCGCTAGAGTTAAGAAAGCACATCGGGGAATCAAATTTCAGAATCCTGAGGCAGCAGAGACAGTTTTTATTCAAGAATTAGGCTTAATTACGCCAGAAGAATGAAAATTTTGGATTAAAAATTGGTTTGATTGGATGCAAAAATGCATAGACAGTGATGGGAAATATTTTGAAAAGTTATAAACTATTGAAAAACGATTGCAAAACATTTT
>JAYRBW010050337.1:0-11219 GCA_036023295.1 Invenusta paracnida
CTTCGGCTAAGTGATATTCGTTCTTACCACCTTCAGAGCAGCAAAGTGGCGATAAAGAACAACTCGCGTGATTACATGCAGGCAGCTCGAGGAAGTTTCCAGTCTAAGGAGACAAGCCCCATTAAACTGTGCAACTTTCTTCGATATCCGTTTTCCTCCGATGAGTATATGATGAATAGAGATTTCCAGTTCTTTTTTCCTCCCCCTTAATTATCCAGTGTAATTGGATAATAGAGCTGTAGAAATATTCATGCATAAAAAACTCTAAGTTTTACTTATACCTACCAAAGAGAGAGTAGATAGCGCTAGACTACATCAAACGAGAATAGATTCAAGAGTTTTCTCTCCATCACAGCGATATACAGGTTCGATAAAGCAGCAAACAATTCCGATGTGCATGCCCATGATCGATATGTGGCCAGAATTAAAGTGTAAAATGTCCCAGTTGAAAAAAATGATTATTTTAACATTAATTTTTGCAATTAAGTTAAGATGCTATTGGCACATATGCAATGAAAATTTCAAAGAAAACGAACAAAAATTAAATTCGTTAGACAGGACTTAGTGGGGTTGTTAACCTACACTTACTACCCCCCTACCCCTGAAATATAGGTTTACGTTATAATTTGACTACTTTTCACGACTAAGCACGCAAAAAATAATTTGTCGCTGTTGAGTTCGATAATGTACCTTATTAATTGGTGGAAAACTGATATGACCGGTATAGAAGAGTAATTACTTGTCAATATCTATAATTCTCTTCGGGTTACTCTGCATGTAACCATACCATGATTATGGAGAAGACAGTGTTATTGTTTAAAAAACTTCTCTTAAAGCACTTAAAAGGCTGGTTTATACTTTTTTTTGTATATGATTAACGAGTTTGTAAATATCATACGAAACTGTCGTATGTTATTTGCAACATTCAACATTGTCATAAGGTTCTACCAAACTACAAACATTTGCGACAAATAAATATAAATTAAAAGATTCAGCTAAATCAGGGTTATAACCTAAATTTAGGATTTACATATAAATTAGCCCAAGCTACAAACCATACTCTATGCTACAAACCATTATCCATTAGTACGTCTACTCAAATAATAAATTTCGTTATCATAGAGGATATATTACGTTAAGTAGGTATGGGAGGGCCTATCTACTCTTATCGGTATAAGCCAAGGTTTCAATTATTGTAACACTCCCTGATGTACAGGTCCATCGCACTATGTATCCAATTAAGTATGACTGACGTTAATTTATTGTTTTAAACTAGCTATCTTATACTAACATATTACTATGTGATGAATGTATTTTATGTTAAATGTAATCCTACGTATATTACCCTGTATTATAATATATGTAGCATAAATTCTAATACCTACATTTATTTACCTGTAACAAAATATAGTGTATGTATGTATGTATAATACTAGATTTGGACATTTTTCTGCCTTTTTTATTTCAATTAGGAAAACTAATTTACCCATATTTTCAAACTTATTTTTCGTAAAATACGGCCATTTTTGTGGAAGGAATCATTTAGTGTTCCAATAGTACATCTTAAAATATATATTTTTAAATGCGATAAATGAAATTTTGAGGGTGTTTAAAATATTTAATAAATGTAAGTCGCTTTAAATGCGTATAATTACTAAATAAAATATAATATATAAACTGTATACGACGTAGATAAATAAACCAAATATGGATAAACAGAAATATTTAATAATTTTGTTTGGCAATATCTATTGTAGTCTTCTCACTAGAAAATAATTTTACCACGATAGCATAATTATGAAAATGACAATAGAAAAAAACATTGTCACATTTTTACTGTGCGTACAAATTTAAGATAAGTAACTCCAAACTTATATGTTGTAAATATCATTATACTACCTTAAAAGATACCGAATATTTAAAGCAAAGCATATGACTGTTTTTAAACTCCGATAGCTGATGTCAAAAGAAGTCTGAAAAGAGGATTCTTCCGAATTGCAATTTATATTATTTCTTTGTCTGTACACGAGCTGCAAGAATTAATAAGGTGCGATCAACTTGTAATTTGCGCTAACTACTACATATATAGAGCCAGGTGATTTAAGGGACAAATATTGTTTCTGTAAATATTTATTTTAATGTAATTATGTATGTAAATAATATAAGTAATATTATAACAAATTTAAAGTGTGTTTTATACGAATAAGTGGATGAACAAATAGAATGAGAAACAGAGTTTCAAAATAAACTTAATTTAATTACGCCTATAAAATATATATAGATCATCGATCGATCAGCAGTGACAAGAATAATAATAAAGACATCTTGCGATATTTGAAAACAAATTGATCGTTGCTGTTTACGTTGAGATAAAACCTCTTCGAAAGAAGAAACAGAAAAGAGAGAAAAAGTAAAGTTTTAATGTGACAAAATGTTAAAATAAGCAGGGAAGGAAGGGGATATAGCAGTGAAGAAGCAATTTGAGATACCAACAAGAATGTCATCGGTCAGATATCTCATCGGTCTATTTGTCTGTCTGGTCTTTAAGTTGCTCTGGAAGTTGGGTTGGAAGAAGGCAGGGGGAGTTTTCTATTCCTCAATCTCGAGTGTCAACTCGGCCTCGTTGTCTTGGCCTTCCTGTGCTTCCTCTTCGGGTGCTGGTGCTGATTCCGGCTCCGGCTCCGGCTCAGCGGGGGCGGGCTTGTCCTCGCCCTCCGGCTTGGGTGGAAGCTTGTTTTCGCGCCAGTTGGGCTTGTCCTGTATTTATTTGTAAATCATGTATTATTTTATATTACAAATAATATTAAATAATTAATGTGCACAATTCATTAATTAAAGTGAGCAATATTATTGTTCCAATTATATTGTTATATTATTTTTAATTTGAACATGAAATACCGCTTCTTTCAGCATGAGTTAGCATTAATTTTCTAGAGTTAATCCACTGATGCCCAAATAAATTGGTTTCAGGATTTTCAAACTGCTTTTATAATTTGTTAGCTGAGGCATAATTTAAATAACATATTTTAATATTAGAAATTATAATTTTGTTTCTTCATATTACTATATATAATTAAATCAAACAACAATCATCATTGATACAAACTGGAAAGTAATAAGTAGAATATAAACAAATATCGGTTTTCTCACTCAAATTGTAGTTAAATCCAAACGAATTGTAAGTGCTAAATATTATTTAGAAAAAGAAGTATCATAATTTACACGGCTTCTTATTGGATGCTTAAAATTGCATACGCATAGAGGGAATTCGGAAAAATTCATAATTGCTTTACTGGAATTTAAATTTCTTTTATTTAAAATTGTAAACTAACAGAGTATTGTTATTTATGTATTTATAAGAGTCAAATCGTTTTTTATCAGCAGGTAACTTCAATGCAATATTCTAATCCTTGACTATTTACATATATGAAACATTTTAAAAATATGTGCCTCTTCCTAAAATTACGTATTTCATTGACTATATTTTTATAAAATATATTTACACATTTTAACATAAAATATTATTCATATAACAAAGAAAGAAATTGAAACACATTTTGAAATTGAGCAGCACAATCCATCAATTCTTTATAATTTAAATATAAAATATATTTTATAAACATAGTTTTAAAAAAAATGAAATATATATTTTTTAATACTCGTACGTACATAATTTTTATAAAAATATATTTACACATTTTAAATTGCTCAACAATAATTAAATTTAGCTTCAATAATTCATTATTTTCATATATTTCTAAAACATTCTTACACATTTTTGTGTGAAATATTAAAGAAAGGCGCCATTATCTTCGAAATATGCAATTATTGGATTCCAATCCAGCTTTTGAGTTTTGCGGTAATGATGCCTATCCATAATTTACAAATTTTGAAAATCCAACAGAATTGTAAAATGGTAACTAGACAATGATAATAAGTCAAAGACGTTTGATAGTCTAATTTACAATTTTAATGGAAATAACAGCAATTTGAATTCTTGTAACACAAATATGACATTTTCCTGAATTCCTTCCACGTGCACGCAAGTTTATCAGCCAAAAAACCGCCTAAATTATGACGCTTAATTTTCTAAATTAAGTTTTGCAATTCGCTGCAATTAACGACAATTTGAGCAAGAAAATCTATATTTTAGAAGTATTTATATTTTGACTTAGGAATTAAAATAATTTCCAATAAGACACGTATCATATTCGGTTAACTACATAAATTCATGTGACTTCATTAGCAAACGGTCACAATCAAGTATATACCTTGCTGGGGTTCTTATTTCATTATTTGAAAATGTACATCCCTAATTTGAAAGATATGATTATTTGTTTGTTCGAATTCGTTATGTTATCTGTAACTTTATTTATTTGAGAGAGCTTTCTATATTAAAATTAATTTTTAAATTAAAAGTTACATACTGTTACTATCTCGTTATTATCACATATATCTAATATAAAATGATGTTTATCTGTTTTGAAATTTGACAATTATTTTAATATTTTTTAAAGATTTATTACAGTTTCTAAATTAAACAGTTATTCAATTTTTTTTTTAATTAATGATTTTTATATAATGAAATTTTATTTTCTATATAACTTATAAATAATTATTTATATTAACAAGAACCTATATATTAAAGAGAGTTGAAAGTTTTCCAACAAATAAAAACAACTCTTATAAATTTTAATGCTTGCCATTTTCGAGTCATTTTCAATTAAAAGCTCTGGTATTGATTAACTTCAACCCACCTCATCCTCTTCCCTCTCCTCAAGGGCGAATTTGTTCTGACCAGTGGATTTTAGCTGATCGCGGAAGCTCTGATGGGATTTCGTTTTGCGGTCAAATTTGGCCATTTTGCTCTCTGTCTTTGAGATCTTCTTTAACACTGGCTTCACGCTGTTATGCATAAGAGAAAAAGAAGAAGTGATTAAAGAAGTTCAACTCGTTGCCGTCGGTTTGATTTAGTTACAAGGCCTATATATTATACTTCTCAAATAGTATTGTATTAATTTTCAGTTACTCCATTTGTAAACAAATAATAGAATATTTTTATAAATTAATCATTTAGATAATATATTACTTCACATTTGTCTGTTCGTTATAAGAAATTTTAATTATATTATCATGTCATTCTTTTATTATTAGGAATAATGATATTTTTATCATTTTCATACAAATTAAAATCAACTGACTTTCCAATGATTGAGAGATTTTACAGATATATTAACACTGACACCATATTCCTATCTAGCTGCAGCATTTCACTCAAACTTACAATTTGCCCTTCACGTCATTGACCTTGATTGTCAGTTCATTTATCTGAAAATGGGTTAAAAAGGCATAGTCTCATATTTCTCAAGATATCAATTTAATACTGAAAATGTTATTCCTGAAATAACTTCCTTGAATATCTTGAGTTTATTTTCGAAAAATTCAGTTTTTAAATCACCTCGAAATCCTGTCGGCGAATCTTCACCTCCCAGTCGTATTTCTCCTCCTCAAGCTTAGAAAGTCGGCTGTGAAGCTCCTTGCACTTAGCCTGAAGCTTGCCTGAGAACAAAACACAAAAACATAAGAATGGGGTCTACTGTAACGCTGTTAATGGCGGGAAAATTACCCCAACCACCATTTTATTTAACCATATTTTAAAGCCCTGATGCTCTGAATAACATCCTAACACGCAGAAATGTGAGAAATATGTTTTACAAACTACCATGAAGTGAAGAAATTAACGTAACCAGTTTGGAATCAGCGAGTTTCTGGATTGAAGTCCAGCTTTGAAGGCAATCTGCCAACATGACTAAGGCTTTCATTTGTAGTAGCATTTTAGTGAGTTGAATGTCTTATTGTGAATATTATACTAAACAAATGTATAATTTATGTTCAGTTCATAATTCAAGCGTTTTAAATTCTATTTTAAAAAAGGGGGTAGGTTTTACATTTGACCTCATAATCAACAGTTTTATCTAAATCGGTGCTGCTGTGTTTTATGACCTGAAAATTCATACAAATCAAAAAGAAGATCAATTGTACTTTTTATATATTTGACCATTTTCAAGACATTTCAGATATGTAAGCATAATACAAAGGATGGGTTTCCCATGTTTATATATTTCCTTTAATAATCATTATTATTAATTAGCCATTTAATATACTATTAAGTAATAGGATGCCATTTTAAAAAGCAAAAATGATTTTAATATTTTGTTACTTTTGTTACGCATTCAAGTCAGTTATAACATTTTATGCGAGTAAACCATGAAAAAATGTAGCTATGTATAACATTATAAATGCCGGTGTATAAGGCTAGAATTTGAAAAAAAAGATATATTTCACAATCATACAATATAGTCAACAATACTCAAAATTAGTTAAACAGATTTCTACAGGATTATCTGTATTTATCTATATTATCTCTATTATCTATATCTTTCTTTAGCTACTTATCTCAAGTAATTCGTTTATGTTCCAATACCTCATTAAATTACACTAAATTATGAAGGATATTAATCTTCCTCCTATAACACATTAATTAATATCTTGTATACCTTATATATAAATCTGTACAAAAATTATAATAATTTTATATGTGATTACAGAAATGTAACTGCAAAATGTAGTGTTATTTTATTTGAACTTTTTTTTCTTCGAATTTTCACTGCATAAACTGGTTATTTGAACTTTGTTAATATCTTGTTACTAGTTTTGTATTCAATCTATCTTTTTGGGGTTATTTGTGATCTTAGCTTTGGTTACAAAAACTGCACCAGAAGAATTGTCTCACCTTCATCAAGACCATCAATATCGAGTGATCCAATGATGCTCTTGAGGGCATTCAGTTTGGCTTCCTGTCGTTCACGAGCTTGCGTCTTCATCTCCTCAGCTGCCTTGGTCATGATAAGGTGCTGGAGAAGAAGAGAGACGAGAATGAGTGACAATGGCAGAACGAATGAGCACGACGTATACTATGGAACTCCTGATTTACATAATCTAGTTTATCGCCAATCTGCTTAACTTGCCAATCATTTCTAACCGTTAAACAATACATATATATGAAACAGTTTTAAAAATTTTATCTAAACTTTCTATCTATCATTATCAAAATAATAGCAGTAATGGTTTCTGGCAACCGGGCTACGATACATAATTAATTTACAGAATTATGTTTTAAACTCAAAGGAAAGATTGCATGTTTTGAAAGAGATTATAAAATACAAAAGAATCGTATTATTTTAAATGATCCTGTCAATAAATTAAGAGACGAATTTTGTAATTAAATCGAATATACGAAGAAAAAGAAATGTGTCATTTACAGTGGTTAAACTTATACTCAACTTACTTTCAGCAACTTCTTTTTCTCTGCTGAGAGACCTCCCAATCCCTTCCTCTTTCCAGTCTTCTTCTTTTCAGTCATGTTGGCTTTTTATCTGAAGAAGTAAAATAGTTGGAGGTTAAAAAGGATTATGCGGAATTATTATGAACACTATATATTATAGGTTCATTATATTATGAACATATTTGAACATTTAAATTTTTTATAAATTTAAAACATTATAGCATATTACACGATTGGCATGTATGGAACGTAAAATGAAAGATTCTTCACTTTTTATTATTATTTGTTTATAATATATTAATTTATATCTACTATAACTAGATAGTGTCTTAAATATGTAATATGTTATGCCTTTAAAAGTTTATATTTAATTATACGCTACGTTAAAAACTTTGATAATATAGAATTGAATAAAATTATGAAAATGTGATTATTGCATAGATAGTTCGTAGATAACAAAAAAATAAATGAATTAGAATAAAAAACGAAAATATTCAAAAATGACTTTCAGTATGATTTTTTGAGAAATTAAGGTGAAAATTTGGATCAAATTTGTATATAATAAACAATTTATTATTTCTTTTTAAATTAATTAGAGGTAGTATATTTAGTATGACATTTAAAAATGTTCATTAATACCTATTATTAGAGCTACCAATAATTCATAATTATTATTAAAAAAATAAATATAATAAAATTTAATATCACATAATATCAAAAACCTGTTTGCTTTGTTCAATATTTATTACTTATCGTTATATAAATAATAATGTAATGATATTTTGAAACATAAATATTAACAGACAAAAAATAGATTTCAGAACATACCAAAGCTATGTACCGTACACGATTATTCGGAACATTCGGACAATGAATTATATCAACGAGCAAGAACATATAAAGCTAGTCTATCTAACGTTTAATATTTATTCCAGAGATATCATATTCAATTTATTAAGAATAGAAACGAAATGCTTACTGTCACTTTAATACATACTACGAGCTATTAAAGATTTAGGTTTATCAATCAAACTTACTTTTAATTGATGGGGGCCATACATAATTTACAGACTAGTCTGATATTTTGAAGCTATTAAACAGTAGCTATTATATATCACACAAATCCTTATGCTGTAATAAAATCACTGTCTATTAAAACCATACTACACTAGTGTTGTCTATTCTAGTAACAAAAGGCACCTACTTATAGTTTATTTGCGTCAATAAATAAGGGAAATATTGTGTTACATCAGACACTTTCTTCTGATCGACTATAAAAATGAAAACTTGATTCTAGTCTAAAATACGCTTCATTACCTAATCAAATAATAGTACATAATTAGTTTAAAGATAGAGGTATGGATTTTGATATAAAACATCAAATATCTTCCTTTGATACGGCTGACAAATAATTAAGTTCTTTGATTTGTGATAAATATAAAAATCGTTAAATATTAATTGGTCAAAATGCTTTAACCTGTAAAAGATGTATATTAAAGTACCACCAAAATGCATTCCTTCATTAACAATCACATAGGTCCCATACTTTTCTTTTTTAAAGAAATCAGGGAAGCCAATAGTGTGAAAAACGGTTTTTTATGCAATTATAGATTAACAGGGCCAGGAAAAGGTAAGTAAGAGCAACAAGGGTCATTATAGTTTGTAACAGAGCATAGCAACAGTTACCATAGTATCCTAATTATATTCATACATTGGTATCAAGAGGGTTACATCGAAATTTGAAAGCAGTAATATTATGTTGTCACAGGCTTAACAACAGCAGTAAATAAGAGAAAGAAATATAGAAGCATAGCACAAGATATTAGGGACATAACATAAAGATAACAATGTAGTTGTAGCGAACCAGTTTTATAATAGTATATTATTAAGATATGATGCAAGAGTCATGACGCGCGCTGAAAGCGAAAGGAAAATATTAAAAAGGAAAGCAAAGCGAATAATGCGGCATAGACTGGCGAGAAAGGTAAGAAGAAGAAAGCAGCGCAAATTCCATTTGGATAAGCGAGCAGCCAATAAAAGCACTGCTTTGCAGTCTGTTCAAAAGGGAAGGGTGGATCAATATTTTATTGGCAAGAGAGTTTTCTTTGTTGTTAACAAATAATTGTTAGGTGACTAATTATAATGTAGGTATATATGTATATGTGCTGTAGTGAGTGGACGCGTTGCAGGTTGGCATCCGGAAATTCGATTTATTGATTTTGAGTGAAATACACAGCATAACGCGCCCGTATTAGAGATGTATCTGTGTGTGCAATAGAAATACATTACGGTAGAGAATACTAGTAATAATAATACATAGTTCTGTTTAATCAATATATAGAATCCTATTTTAGATATACATTGTTGGTTGATTTCTACATAATGCACTGAAGTTGAGTGGTTCAAGACTCGATTTCAAGTTCGACAGTTTCTTCGTTGTCTCCAGCAGCGGGTGCCTCACCGTCTTCTTTTGCTTCGCCTTCCCCATCTTCCCCTTCAGTTTTCTCCTTCAAATGTTCCCGCCAATCCGGTTTCTTTTGCTTTAGAAATCAAAGTAATAGTAGAAAGCAAAAATATAAAGAATTGTTACCAAGCAGATAAATTTTAGTAAAATAAATTTCAATTTTATTATTGCTAACTAATTTTATATGCAAAATAAAAATATAATGGCTTATTTTAAATGTAATATATTTGTATAATTCAGTAATAAGAACTGTGCAGCATTATATAAAATATTGTAAAGAAAGCACTTGCTGTTTGACAAAGCGTGACTAAATAGTCCTGTCTACATGACTAAGAGATTTAATTAATTTGTATATTTATGACTACTAATAAATATAAAAGTAGTATATATATATATATGTATATAATATGTTTTATTTGAATTATATAATATATTGTACTGGGTTTAAAAATTAAATCATGCAAAAACAATTTATTAAAATATTTCACCAATATGATAGATAGTTAATTATTCAAATAAATTAAAATGGAGAAAATTACCAACTAATGACATACTTAGAAGTAACAATGCGATAAGTACAGCATAACTCAATATGATATTCCAATCGGAATATTACAATTTATGATACAACATAAGAAATGTTCATAAATAAAGGAAGATTGAGATTTTGGGATAGCTTTCTACATTATTTATGCTTTCACTATAAACCACTTAATAACTCTAGTCTTTAAAGTCTTGCCTTATCATTGGATTACTTTAAAGTTTATACAAACAAGACATATGTACATAACATGGAAGATAACATATACTTAAACGATTAAAGAAAATTGTTAGCCATATAATTTCTAGTAAAGAATACAACATTCAATGTAATCACCAACCTCCTCATCTTTTTCTTCCAAAGCAAACTTGTTCTGTCCGGTGGATTTGAGTTGATCGCGAAATGAGGCGCTTTTTGATTCCTTCTTTTCGAATTTGGCCAGTTTGCTTTCTGTTTTAGACACCTTTTTAAGGACCGGTTTCACGCTACAAGAGTAGGGGTGGGTGGAGGTAGCATGACAGATTACATCATCTGAGAAACACAAATTCTGCATTATACAGACATGAGAATGGTCTAACGTGTCTACGGAGGAAGCATTTTTGTAAGGCCCCCAACCTCCTGGGTATTTATGGCGAGGCGAGCAGCCGAAAGCACCGAAATTTTTACAATTTAAAAGCTTAGAATACATATCTAAAGGCATTTAAATTAATTTAATCATAATTGTTAATCTAGAATAACAAATATAAAAATATACTTAAAGATAAACTCTTATTAAATAAAAATATACTAGGGCCCTTGAGTTAGAATATAAAATAGGGTCCTCTACAAAATAAATTTCATTATGGGCCCTTTTATACAAATAAAGATAG
>JAYRBW010050348.1:0-11219 GCA_036023295.1 Invenusta paracnida
CTTTTTAATTATTTTTTAATTACTTTTTATTACTTCATTTAAATGCTGCCAAGGGAAGCCCAACTTCTAATTAATATCAACATAGTTGCACATTCGCTGTAAATCTATCTGCCTAACTAAATTGGAATATTATGTCTATTTATTTTCAGACATCTATCCACGTAATCGTGTGATTTTATTGTTTAATAGAAATTAATTCTCAGCGTTTAATTCACTAATCGAAATATATTTCACGGTGAATCAACTATTCCAAAAGAACTTAGTGAGAACACGCACGAGAAATTATTACGTCCTATTTTTCAGGCCAATCTATGTATATTAAGTAAGACATATATATTTAAGAAGAGAATTTATTGATCTGTTTGTATCCATATGTTATTCTATTTTTTTATTATATTATTGTCTGTAACTTTCTGATGAAAATACGCAAAAATATATTCTCGATCATAACTTGCCTTCATAGATTTTATAACAAAACTAACAATTTCTAATATCTATGGAATTATGCATGGATTACATTTTTGATAATCAAAGGAATTTAAATAATAACGTCTGAATTTACTCTTCTTGTATGTACGTAAATCAAATTAAATAACGACGCAGGAATTTTAACAAGTTATTATTGAGTTTCCATTGAATATCGTATAGTGCTATTCAGTGTATTTTAAGTTTGTATTTAGAATGTATTAGTATAACTTATCAAGTACTAAAAATATATATATTAACCGTGGTTAAATCTACACATACAATACTCATTGCATATTATCTACGAGTATATTATACTTTAAATGTAGGTAAAAATCTAATAATGTGAAATGCAAAATTTCTCCATAGAATAATCGTTATTTTGATATAGTCATTTATTTATCACGCATTATTTTTAAATGTATTTGTAATAATAAAAATGCTGTATACGAATTATTTAGATTATTTAGATTAACATAAAAGATATGTTTTTAAATATTAATTACGCTTTACAATATAAATCAAGCTATGCCACAATTTTTAACTCCATGTTATAAGTTATCATTTTAAATATGTTTACATGATCATTTTATTTTTGAATAGAATCAAAATAAATAGGTCTTATAAGAAGTGCTATTTAGACAAACAATTATGTGTACTTACGCTGGCTTTTTGATTTTGACGATGTTGGTCTAAGGTGAGCTATAACAAAAATAAATTTATTTTAAAAACAGTGACATTTACAAATCTCTAATATTGAGAATAACAACAACAAAATATAGCAAAATAAATTATCAATACTTTCACTTAATATTTTTAATTTGAAATTAAAATGTTAATGTTAACAATACTTTAAAAATAACATTATTAACTAGAGTAAAACCAGAGCGTCCTAAATAGAAAAATAGTTATGCTATACAAACATTATTACGTCATAATTTAAAAATAAATATACACATCATCAAGAATCGTAAACTACCTATTGGTATTTAGAAAAAATAAATTTCAATATTGAAATTTAATTTAAGACTTTAAAATAATAATTCATTATTCGAAGTTTTTCAAACTTTGTTTAATTTGAATTTTTTATATATATTTTTTTTATGCACTCATTAAAAAATCGATTAAACAGTATTCGTAAAAATTACGGAACACTATATAAAGATAATAATAAACCTTAAAACTAAATAACCGTGAGTATTAATAAATGTTAGAATCACTTACATCTTTCGTCGCTATCTGAAATACACAAAGAGACAAATATTCAATAAACATAAAACGAATCATAATTTTTGGATATAAAACTGCTCATTTTGTGACAAACATACAATTATTAAATAATATTATCATATTTGTGTTTTGTGTTTTGTGTATAGTCACAAAGAATAAAACAATTCTTCGATACAAGTAACAAAGCATTCAACTCATCAAAACATATTTGAGTCAAATATTGAAAATAACAAACACAACTATTGATGTAATAAATAAACCCAAAACTGAGAGAAAGCGGACATATCTGTAATGTTAATGTTTTAGTAATTTGATTTGTAATTTGTAATTTGACATTCGTAATACCAATCAACACTAAAGCATTGTCATTAGAGGCAATACCAAAAATATATATATTTAGGATTTAAAATATAGACATGTGAATTTTTGAAATTATGTCAGAAGTTGCGTGCATACCTCTACTCTTAGGACGTTGGGTTATTGGTGTATAGGGTTCTTGTAGAGCTGCAGGATCAATCATAGGACATTTAATGTCTTAAGTTATACAAAAACGCTGATATTCGTTATCAAAACTCACATTTCTTTCTTGAAGATGAGGCTGAAGATGGCCGACTATTTTCTGAAAATTGAATAACATCTCAGCTTATAAATAGCAAAATAAGAAATGCAATATTTACACATAAGTAAAGATAAAGAATTATGGTACATTTAACTAATTCACTTACGGAAATCACTTTCTGGAAGGATTTTAAAGTAATAAACATTGTAGAATTAGCACGAAATTAATTCACCAATACTTAATTATGAGGCAACAAATACAATTTTCAACATTTACCTAAGCCTTGTTCATCTTTAATTTGCTCTTGACATGTATAGCACTGGTCTTTATATCTTGGACCCACAAGTCTGTCAATACTTTCTTCTAATTCGACTCGAGAGAATGACCGCTCCGTATTAAACGACATCTCAGAAATTGGTGAATTGGGCACAGTTCGACCTTCTGACGGTGTCCGTTCACCTATTCCTCGTCCACCTACCAAAAAAGAGTAAATATGCTACAGGTCTAGCTATATTTCTCTTTTCAGTTCAGATGTTATCTTTACATTACTATTTATTTAGGTACTGCGATGAGTATGCACGGGTTTTTAATATGCTCTACAATTACTCTTCTCAGGTGCAATACTTTTTTATTGACTAGATGTTGAATTCGTGTACTTTATCGATTGAAGATTTGATTTTGATTTGAAAAGTGACAACTAGAGATGTTTAGTTTAACGCACTTTAGAAAATGAAACTGTTTACCAATTGAAATTGTTATAAAAAATTATGATTTTTTTAATTTGAATCTTAAATCTTGTGATGTAGTCCTTGGGCCATGGGCCAACAAAATGATTGCAGGTCTGGTACCCCAAAAAGGGAAAGAAGAGTTTGATACATCGCTTGAAAGCTATGAATGTCTAGACTCTAAAATAATATGATAGACATCACTATTTGATAGCTGGAACAAATTATTCGATTTTTATGATTTCTAATATTAAAGTTTAGGAAGAATTTCTGTATTTTTGACTAGTTTTGGCCTAATTTTTATGAAAATATATATTTTAAGAAGAAATTTGTACTGCCTATTAGTTATAATAAATTGTTGCATATAAATTTGTTTTCCTATTTAAGGGTTTTCTACATAATATTATAAGTAAAATTATAGATATATAAATCATGATAACAACTTTTCAGCTACATAGGAACAGCAGTTCCAAATGCCAAATTCAAGTTTATGTTAGCTATGAAACGGTCTGGGAACTATCTTAAACTATTTCTGGTCACTAAGTGATGTAGTCAATGTATTTTAAAGGGCTTGTAGTATGACGAAAATTGCATAGATAAAAAATACGATATGTAACATTTAATTGTGAATAATAGATAAAACTTTTTTTTTTATATAAATTTTTAGGAAAATTATATAAAAAACAGAAAATGTTCTTATTCTTTAATATCAGAAAATATTCAGAAGATAAAAAATAAGTAATAGAAGAAAACAGACACAGTTATCTACGTAAGTAAATAAATTAAGTATGTGAGTTTGAATAAGGTGTTTAAATAGATAATTGATAAATTATTTTACAAAATTAATTCGATTCATTTTTAAAATTCAGCAAAAATCTTATTTTTACAATGTAAATATATAGTCTATAAACAAAAAGTAAAAATAATACCTTTCACATTTTCATTTTCTTTAGAATTTGATATTTTTCCAGTTGGTGTTCTGACTTCTCTAGAAGGAGATTTGCTTCGAGAAAACGATTTTGTTAGATTAGATTGAGCATTCGACGATGTCTTTACAGTTGAACGCTCTTTGGAATTTGATCTTTTTTCGCCGGATGATCTTTGATCTCTTGAAGGAGGAGATTTACTTCGAGATAATGTTTTCTTTGGAGTAGCTTCTCCTTTCGATGAACTTTTTAATATTGTTCGTTCTTTAGAGTTTGATTTTGATGGTGGAGATTTACTTTTTGAAAAGGTTTTCTGTGGAGTAGATTCCTTTTTCGACGAACTCTTTACTATTGCTTGTTCTCTGGAATTTGATCGCTTTCCGGCTGGTGTTATCTCTTCTCTGGAAGTAGATCTGCCTCTAGACAAAGTTTTTGTTACAGTGGATTGAACTTGTGATGATGTCTTCACAATTGTTCGCTCTTTAGAATTCGATCTTTTTCCACCAGAGGATTTTTCTTCTTTTGAAGGAGGTGATTTGCTTCTAGATAAAGTTTTCGGTGGTGTAGGCTGCCCTTTCGTTGAACTATTTATAATTGTTCGCTCTTTAGAATTCGATCGTTTTCCACCGGAAGATTTGTCTTCTCTCGAAGGAGGTGATTTGCTTCTAGATAAAGTTTTTGGTGGTGTAGGCTCTCCTTTCGATGAGCTCTTAATTATTGTCCGTTCTTTGGAATTAGATCGTTTTTCGGCGGAAGATTTGGACGGTGGGGATTTGCTTCTAGACAAAGTTTTCTGTGGAGTAGGTTCCTTTTTTGATGAACTATTTACTTTTACTGATTCTCTGGAATTTGTTCGCTTTCCGGCTGGTGTTATCTCTTCTCTGGAAGTAGATTTGCCTCTAGACAAAGTTTTTGTTACAGTGGATTGAACTTGTGATGATGTCTTCACATTTGTTCGCTCTTTAGAATTCGATCGTTTTTCGTTGGATGATCTAGAAGGAGGTGACTTACTTTTAGATAAATTGTTTGATGGTGTAGGCTGCGCTTTGGATGAACTATTTATAATTGTTCGCTCTTTAGAATTCGATCGTTTTCCACCGGAAGATTTTTCTTCTTTTGAAGGAGGTGATTTGCTTCTAGATAAAGTTTTCGGTGGTGTAGGCTGCCCTTTCGATGAACTGTTTACAATTGTTCGCTCTTTAGAATTCGATCTTTTTCCACCGGAAGATCTTTCTTCTCTTGAAGGAGGTGATTTGCTTCTAGATAAAGTTTTTGGTGGTGTAGGCTGCCCTTTCGATGAACTGTTTACAATTGTCCGTTCTTTAGAATTCGATCGTTTTTCGGCGGAAGATTTGGACGGTGGAGATTTACTTCTAGACAAAGTTTTCTTTGGTGTAGCTTCTCCTTTCGATGAACTTTTTAATATTGTTCGTTCTTTAGAGTTTGATTTTGATGGTGGAGATTTACTTTTTGAAAAGGTTTTCTGTGGAGTAGATTCCTTTTTCGACGAACTCTTTACTATTGCTTGTTCTCTGGAATTTGATCGCTTTCCGGCTGGTGTTATCTCTTCTCTGGAAGTAGATCTGCCTCTAGACAAAGTTTTTGTTACAGTGGATTGAACTTGTGATGATGTCTTCACAATTGTTCGCTCTTTAGAATTCGATCTTTTTCCACCAGAGGATTTTTCTTCTCTTGAAGGAGGTGACTTGCTTCTAGATAAAGTTTTCGGTGGTGTAGGCTGCCCTTTCGTTGAACTGTTTACAATTGTTCGCTCTTTAGAATTCGATCGTTTTCCACCGGAAGATTTGTCTTCTCTTGAAGGAGGAGACTTACTTCTAGATAATGTTTTTTGAGGTGTAGGCTCTCCTTTCGATGATCCCTTAATTATTGTCCGTTCTTTAGAATTCGATCGTTTTTCGGTGGAAGATTTGGACGGTGGGGATTTGCTTCTAGACAAAGTTTTCTGTGGAGTAGGTTCCTCTTTCGATGAGCCTTTAATTACTGTCTGTTCTTTAGAATTTGATCTCTTCTCTGCTGATGACTTTTCTTCTTTGGAAGATGGGGATTTGCTTCTTCTAGATATTATTTTTGTTACAGTAGTTTCAGATTCAACTTTTGACGATGTCTTTACTATTGTTCGCTCTTTAGAATTCGATCGTTTTTCGTTTGATGATCTTTCACCTCTAGATGGAGGAGATTTGCTTCTAGATAAGGTTTTCTGCTGTGTAGGTTGCCCTTTTGAGGAAGTCTTTCCTAATTGTCCTTTAACTGAAATGAAAATTTAAAGTAATCATTTGTGAACTTAGTTACGTATTCTTTACTATACTGTCAATGTTTAAATTGTATTAATTATACGTCAGAAAACGCTACTAAAATACCGTTTGACATTATAGCTTAGCAGTTAAATGGTTGATTAATGTAGAACATTATAAACATATTCACCTACATTTACTAAAAAGCTATATGAACAAGCATATTAATATGGGAATATGAATAGTAACAAAATGTACCTTCATGTTTGATTTAATAGAATTATTTTATTCATAACAACGTTAAGAAAGGAATTGTTACACAATTTCACATTGTAAAATATATTATATTTGTTATAATATAATAATATACAATTTTATAATATATAAAATATATCCTTGCTAATTTTTCCATCAAATATAAATCCTGATCAATAATTAGAAGGTATCATAATTAGAAGCAAATGACAGACATTGAACTACTATTTGTTATGTTAATTTATACTTATGAAATGTATTATTTACTGTATTTAATAACACTATTTTTCCTCCGCTATATAAGAACATGCTTTACTATACAATTTATACCTGTGGCATTTGGTCTCCCTCTTTCCACAGCTTCCTTCTTGTTCGAGGCCACTTCTTTCCTCAATCCTGGTTTCTGTGGCGTTCCGATAGTATCCCCTCTACTCGGCGCGGACGTGGATCGTGATGACAAGGGTTTCCCAGGAGTTGGACCTAATTCAAGCCGTATTACAGAAATAGAACTAGTACCATCTTTGCCTATATTAGTATAACTTTTGGTTTAAAACTATTGGGACATACATCTAAGCTATACATATATTTATGTATGTATACACATCATATTTATCATATTTACCTATTTATGTAGATCATAACTTAATATTTTGAAACAGTTAGTTCCCTTGTTAAATTTAAGAAGACAAGTTATAATCAAGAATATCTTTATTAAACTATTTATTATTATTTATTAAATTATTAAGAGTACATTTGATGAAATTATTGATTTTAAAACTATATTTTGTCGGCTATTTAAATATGAAAAGGAAATAATTAGACTTTCAAAAAATTAAAGTAACAATTTTCATTTTTATATGCAAACAATTGGTTTTGGCCATTTTTAATGGCATATATACTCGTATGTTACAAAACATGTTCTCTTAAATACTTTCAAAGTTTAAAAATTCAAAAAATTTTGGGGTAATCTAATTAGACTACCTCCCCCCTCTCCCCCAAATATGGAAGCACAATAAAACCCAGTGTGAATTCTCTTAACATGGACTATAGGCTATTCATTATTTCTAATAATTTACTATATAATATTAAATGTTATCTTCGGTTTTAAGCAAATAAAATATAACAAAATACATGTTATAAGGAGAATATTACTTATGAATACGTTTAGTAGTACACATCAAAATTAAATAAATATTTAAAATACAGAGTACACTAGTTAGTATGTATATTTTTATAATAATTTCACAGATTTTAGTTTAAAAAATTGAACATAATATATGTACACGTGTGTCAAAATTAATGTAAAGTTGAAACCATATACTTTAATTTAAAGGGAAATGTTTTCCATACCTGGTGATCTACCTCTTGCAGGTGTATTTTTGTTAAAAATTAGTTCCTTTTTAGTTCCTGAGGATTTTTTACTTTTCAATGCCTCCACTTCCCTTGGAGCAGATGTAGATCTTCCTACAGAAGGTTTTCCCTTTGATGAAGCTATAATGAAATCAAATTAATATTTCAATTCATTCTATAATTTACGTTAGGTAATTAATGTGTTTCAAATATTATTCACTGCAGAATCAATTACCACTAACAATAAATATGATTGTCTTACATTGATGTATCATACCAATCTTGTTATGCATATATATTTCAAACAAATGTTTGTGTAAATGATCTCTTTCTATATTTAAAAATTATAATTATTATTTATTTAAGTAAAAAAGTTGTATCATATTCTATACAATCTAAAGTAGTAATTTGATCTTACAATTTAATAAATCAATAGGCATAGTAGTCAGATCATGATTATTACGTGGGAGGCGCATTACAAAATGAGTACAAAACATTCGAATGCTTTGCAAACATTGAATGTGATAACTAGCAAACAGGGAGTTACAACAGTTAATTGATAGCATAAAACATTGCAATATCTACATACAGTATTGTAAGTTTCTATATGTATACATAGGTAGATATATACCTACTTATTCACGTATAAAACATATTTATGTGAACACTTTCTTAATGTATAAATGTACAGTCATTGTATTTATCTAAAATCTCTATTTTTTAAGGATTATATTATAATATTTGAAATAAAAAGAAAATATTAAAAGTATTTCGTGAGAAATGCAAAAGTCATAAGACTAAATAAATAAGATTTTTGATTAAATTAATGACATAGTTTATTCTAAATAGTATTCATCGATAATTACTTATATTTACAGTGGGAAGTAAAATGTTAAAAGTTAAATACTAACAGTTAGATCTCACCTTTGCTTTTATCTACTGACACCCCTGATGCTTTACTATTGACTACAAATGAACGTATAAAATAATATTTCAGTTATAAATAATGTATTTATAATTTATAAATATAAAACACTCCATATTTAAGTGTGAAACTTTTTTAAATATTACAATATAATTATACGATTTTTGCACAATCATAATTTTGAACACAAGGCATTTTCTAATGTGTGTAAATAAAAATAGTTGTATCCTTTTAAGTAAGTATAAATATTATATGAATACTGGCAAATAAATAATAAAATATAGGAAAGCTGCTTTCGCATGCCTAAAGTAATGATAAATTAAATCCTTAGAAAAAATATGATTTATAGAAATTGGAAAACGTACGTTGACTTTTTGATGATTTGGACGATGTCGGTCTTGCATGAGCTAAATCATGAATCATAAAATGTAACATAACTCTGGATTTATGCAACATATATTAGTAGATTTTGGCGATATCAAAATTATATTATATATATATAAAGCCAATTTAATAAATATAATTACAAAACTTACGTGTTTCGTCACTATCTGAATCACATATAAAAAGGGAATGTTAAATTATTATGAATTTATTTATTATTTCATATATATGCTGATTAATGCAGTATACAATGTATTAATACTATGTATTAATACAATGTATTATACAATGTATTAATTAAAAGGAATATTGACCAATTATTAAACAAGATATCAAACTATATTAACTTACCTAATTCTGTTGTGACTATCCATTGTTATAATACAAGTTATTAGTACGCTAAGTAATTACAAAATGACATTTATACATGCAATTTTTAATGATTAATAAGTATTACAGCCTTTTTGACGCAGATATATTTCAAAATATGTATAGATTTGCATGAAACGCTCATTGATATATATGCACATATAAATTTGTACATATGTAATATATGTATGTAGTATAGAAATAGAAAAACCTAAAAGTAGCAAAAAAAGTAAGGACAGAGGCAAAAGCTACTTAGGTGTCATCAATTCATATAAAGATACGCATGTTTTATGAATTATCCAACAATATATTACTAGTTGCAAGTAAACTGTGCAATAATTAAATACAATTTTACGCTTATGTATTACATAACTATAACATATTTTAAAACAATTATGACACGTTAAGTATGAGGAATTGAATTATATTTTAAAATGCTCCTTAAATACCTCGACTTTTTGGTCTTGGGGTCACTGGGGATGTTGCTTCTTGAAGTGCTGAAATTGTACGCAAATTGAACATGTATAAACTAAAAAAATGGGCGTAATGTAGTTCATTACTATACGAACACAATTATTAAATGTGTGGATCCTGTACTTACTCACAAGACTGACTAACATATTACGTTGGTGAAAATGCGATATCTGCTATGGGCATTTTAGCAACTTTTCAGGAAACAGTTAAAACTGATTTATTTAAATATAAAACCTTATTTAAAATATCTGAGATAGCCAAATTATTTTATTATAATATTCATTTTAACATACCTGAAATTTTATTTTAATTATTCTGTTCACTTAGTTTGTAATAGAAGAAAGCTTGCACATAGCAGATATTGCATTTTCAGATTTTGCACATAACATATATTGCATTTATAAACGAACTGCTAATTGCTTGCTTTATTATGTAATCCAATTATCAATTCTAGTTCTAAAATCTTCCTTCTTCGACTTTGTATTTTGCTTAACTGATCCAAAAATGACTGGGAAAATTATTTTGTGCACTTAAATTGATTCATTCATAAATATTACATAGCCTATGTATATTATATAGCTATTCTATATACAGGGTGCCCAGTAAAAAACCTAAAAAAATTTAAAAATTAAATTAGAAAAAAAACGCTATTCATTTCGAAATTCTCATATTATAAAACACGTTATTGACATGATTTGGTACAAATGTAAATAAGTTAAAAATGTTCAAAGTGACCACCATGATGATCTACTGAGCACCGTAGACGTGACATTCATGATGTCGTTGCTGCCTTGATAGTTTCCTGAAGTATAGCGTCTCAAGCTTCAATCAAAAGGCTTTTCAGTTGTTCATTTGGAATTTATTTCACCACGCACTGACTACAATTTAGAGAGCAAGATACTCCATATGCAAAAATCAAGCACGTTTAAATCAGGACTCTTTGCTGGCCATTCAAATGGTCGGATCATGTGGGGGATGTTGGCCTGAAGCCACTCTACTGTAGCAGTAGCCGTATGTGCTTTGGCTCCATCTTGATGCCATGTCCACTGGCCACCATCCATCACATGATTGATATCTTCGAACAAACTTGGGCACATTTCTTCACGGTATACCACTTGATTTATTGTCTTCTTTCTTTTACGAGAAGGTGGAATATCTTCGTAGTTGGCTGCATAGCCTTCAATAAACTTCAAATCCGTCTTTCCATACCATGAAACTGACCCATAAAATAAAATTGAGGGCTGCTGTTTGTCGATTTCTGCAAGTAGGTCATCATCATTAATATCTGTTTTCACATTTACAGCC
>JAYRBW010050359.1:0-11219 GCA_036023295.1 Invenusta paracnida
GTTTGTCCAGTCTATAATGATTATTTATATGTTCCTGGCAGTGGTTAGACACGTTAAAATCTGAACAAGCCTATTTCTTCTATATATATATAAATAAATATATTACTATATGTATTGTAAACCTATAATAGGTGTACATATATTACTAAACCCTTAAAAAGAATCCTATTATGTATAAATATATTTATTGGAATTACATCAAAATTAGTTTAACATATCAAATATTCTTTACATATAATTAGATTTTATGAAATAATCATTTATCGAAAGGGAAATAATAAAGTTCTAGAAAAGTCTTGACCAATCGAAGATGTTTTGGTTTATTCGGAAGAAAAGCTCATTATTTCTTTTTCGTGAAGAGAGAACTTGTAATAGTGTGAGTAAACTTGAGGGACGGAGGTGGGATCTGACCGACATAGATGTTTGTTGAGAGTGTAGAGGGAACGTGTGGGCTCTGGCTGGTGTTATCTGTTTATAATTAGGGAACAGTACAGTGAATTAAAAATAATAGATAGGCACGTAAACATATGAATGAATAAATTTAAAAAAATGAACAAGATTTACCTCACATTTTAATTAATTGAGAATCATTTTACGATTTTACTATCTGATCGGCAATTAATATAACATATTTTGTAAAATAAATTTTACAGTACAAATTTCTAGATAAGTGGTATATAATATACGTTTCCGTTTGAAAAATTGAATAATACTACCGCAGATATCTTTCAATGACAACAATTATATACGTAGTATAAATTAGAACTTTAAAAATAAAAACATTTATAAGAGCTTAATCATCCATTTTTGTATACATATATACACATGCTTGTATTATGGCGCTGTATTTTGCTAAAAACTTATATACGCAGAATCATATATATATATATATATATATATATGTATATATATCAGTATATATGTATGTATATGTCAAATTAAGGAAAAGAATGTACCACAAATACAATATATGTTATATTAATACATTTAATGCATACATGACTACTTGTAGTTAGTATATAACATTTCAGATGTATATATTTATGAATATTTAAAATTTCCTCATTGTTTGTGGTATTATCAGAATTTGTGTTGAAGGCCGATAAATGCTTTAGAAATTAGTAAAAATAAGTTTATGTTATTGACGTTTTTCCAAGTATTAAGAACTTTTAGCCTTTTTTAAAATTCCTAATAGATTATTTGGTGTTGTCTGAATGTTATTAAACCTGGCATGTCATGAAAGCGAGATTGTAAATTGAGATATAATTTTCAGTTTAACAAGTATTTATAATATGACGCAAAATGGCCCACAGATTACAGGGCCGGGCCAGCCTATTCGACACCATGTTTGTCGCACCATGTTTAATTTCTGGACGATATACATACTTACTTGCATTGCCTTAAAATAATATGCAACAGGAGAAATTTTATAAAAATATTTAGTATGTCCCACCATGTGAATTCCGCTGTCCCAAGTCTGATAACCCCCACCCCCATTTATTACGACATTTACCTACTAAAGGAACAGTACATAAGTGGTATGTAATATGTTCTGCAAATTAACCAGACTGTCAAATTTACTTATTAATGTCAATGAAACCACTACGCAAATGAACAAGAATTTATTATAGCTTAATAATTAATTAATTTTAATAGAGGAGCACTAAGTTTGACCTGTTAAATTATTATTTTTATCTGCTATTAACGAATACACCTGTAAATTAAACTATTGTCATCTGACCATGATTAGTCAATATAGTTTTTTACCACGAATTTTGGTAGTATTTGGAATAGTTTCTTAAAGAAATAACGCATCTAAAATTGAAAATGCTACAACAATCGAAAAACCTAACGCCGGTATTAAATCATTTCTGTTTGCGATTATATTGGAATGAGACCAGTCTCAGTCTACAAATATAAAATATATACATAAACAAATAAAAATTCAGACATAATCTAAATTAAACACATATACATACATTGCACTAATTTTTAGACTATAATTGCCGATATATTTAAATGTACATAAATAGAATATTATATTTTTAATGAACATATTTAATATTTATATAATTGATATGAATATTTATAAATATATTGAAACCAATGATTATTGCAGATTGTCTTCTAATGTAGAAGAACATTCTTAAATAATCTTTGATAGAATACATATACATGAAATATAATTTTAATGAATCAAGACCGTCAGTTAATATAGTTAATGTCAAAACTGTAATACGTATTTTTGTTTATTTTTATTTTTATTATTTTTATTTTATTGTATATTTCTATAGTTATCTATTTTATTTATTTTTTAACCTGAATTTATTTAATGACTTTTAATTATTTTCAATAATAACTATTGATCTTAAAAGTATTCAAATCATTTTTAAATATAACTAGAAAAAATAAATATACATTACCATAGCTATATATATATTATATTTATACATATTTCTGGTATTACCAGAATTGTTGTCTCAGTCTGATAACTTAAAGATATTTTTTAATTATTGACGATATATTTTAAATATATCCCAATGATTTTGTTTTCATTAAAATAACTTGTATTAAATATGATATTGCAAATATTTTAAATATTTTAAATAACAAGCATGTACAAAATACAAATATCTGGGAATTTATAATTAAAATTTATTTATTAAATTACGCTAATCAAACAATTTAAATAAATCTGTATAGTCATATACATATAAAATATAATTAATGTATATTATGCATTTATGATGTATGGATGTATCAAATGTATAATTATGCTCTTACCAGTTATAAATCTAAAGTTTATAAAATAATAAATCAAAATTATTGTCAGACAAATTATTTTCATTGAAATTGAAATATTGTAAAATATATAACAAAACATCACTCTATATACGACCCATTTTGTGTTACTACCAAACCTGCATCCATAAAATACGCAGGTATTTGCTAATACAGTACCACGTACCCGTGCTTTGTGCTCTATATGTACTCTATATACAAATAGGCAGATATACACACAAACAATACTTGGGATATAAACCGCCATTTTTCTCAAAAATAAATAAAATAGTAGTTATTATTTTGCGGTGAAATATAAAACAATTATACTTTAAATGAGTTTGATACATTTAAAAAATCAAACGTAGACAGAATGTTTAAATTTAAATTTTCGTTTTTAAATCAGTCTATTTTTAAATCTATCAAAACAATTTATTCTAGAAAATCTATTTATGATTATTATTCTTTAAAATAACATATCTTCGTTAATATTTTAGATATGGCAACGTTATCTGAAATAAACCTATATTGTTCATATTGTATTATATTTTGTATAATAGTCAAGGCACCGAACATATTTCGTAAGACTAATTATCGCCACATCGTCACAACACAAATAATTCTTCGACCACTAAAAAAAGTGCTTAGGCGTTTATGTTAAAACTATTAGGTAATCACTCAGTTCCATACTTTTCTCCATATCGAAACCAACCCATTGAATTAAATAAAGCTCGCATTCAACTGTTGCTTGAAGGAGCAAATATCTGATTGCATATTTGTTTTAACTTATTAGGCTTGTATCATGACATTTATTGGTCATTTCTGTTGACTATGCGGTGGCGATAAACCTCACGAAATATATTTGTTAAATTTATTATTTTACTGTTATTTTCTTTAGGTGCCGCTAAACCTGATCTTTTCATTATGAATTTACGGACCAAATGTATCACAATTTAACTCTTTCAAAAAACAAAATAGTATTTTATTTGTTTATAACTTAGGTACGCTGTAAAATATATGCATGTATTATGCTGCAAATATATGTTTTTTTCGTAAATACATACATATATTTGATTTCAATTGACTTTTTAAATCTATTCATATTAGTTATTAAAAGGCATTTTAATATTAAATTTATTATTTTTTAAACAACATCATAACTTTATACATTAATTTGATAAATTAAAAATTTACATATTTGCAGGTAATCAATTTGACTATTTTGTAATAGTATCTTGTTAATTAGACTAGAGTATTCAGGAGGAGCCATACAGTAACTTTTACTCTATTAATTAGACCATAAAACTACCTAAGTACATCAACATAATTACATCAATTTTAATACTTACAAACAGGGCATTAGTACACTGCCCCGTATTTTCAACTCCAAAATTATACATGCAAAGTATCAAAAACATAAAAATCGTGGCAGTTTCTATAAATCCACCAAAAACGAAATCACGTATGTTGTTTTACTTAAAAGTACAATCAGCTGTTTACAACATCAACAATGAAATCAAGTAAACAAGTAAACCACAGTCACTAATTATATCTTTGCTTTGTTGGGACGAAATATGAATTTAGGAATTTTATTATAACAAAACAAACCATAAACTAGAATCAACTGATTGTAAAATTTTTATTATTCCGCTACGAGAGAACAAAACTCCAATTGATTTCATGAAGTCAGGTTCTTTCCGCTAAACATCACATTGACTGGAGCTCTCATACATTGTTACACAAAAAATATATGTTGAAAGTTTAATCAGTTTAGATCACAATTTTCCTGTCTCATTCCTTATTCCTACTCAAGAAAAACTCTCTCCTGAAATTCAAATAGTCTTGATTTCAACCTAGTCGAAACTGAAACAGCTCACCTGGCCAGGCTTTGGCAACTACGAGGCTTCTCGGTTAAACCGAGGTCATGGCTCGGTCTCTTGGGATATGTCCTCTTCTTGGTTTTATCCTCATAGGATTTCTGGTCGGTGAGTTCACACTTTGAACTGCTTCTATTTACAAAATGAAGAAACAGGATCTCTTCAGACTAATTCATGCAATAATAAAATGTTGTGAGATAGCAATATTATTACATAGAAATAAAGAAAATAGCTTAAGGATGTATAGTGTTAGTGTTACAATATGTAAAAAAAATATGGCTATACGTTGCAAAGAGAACTTTAAACAGAGTGGTCTATAGTCAAAGAAAAGTGGTATTATGTTTTCTAAATGTTCACTTAATATTTTTAAAAATTAACATGAAAACGTAATTCATAGTTTTATCATTTATATCATAAGCGCATAGATGCTGGGACAGTCAAAATAACATTTTCTGTGAATAGCACACAGACATGTGCCAAAAATGCATTCAAATTGATTAACTCAAAACGTTGCATACTTTTAAAGCTACTAGGTGTATACACATAGAATGATTTATTATTATCTACAATAAAATAAGTTTTTTTTATATATTTGAAATAAAATAGGATTTGGATAAAGTTTATTTATACATTATTTATATTAATTGATCCATTTTTACTTGCTTGTATTATACAAATTGTTTATTGAATGATTTAAATTTATACTTCATGTATAGCATGAAATGTTTATAATATGTTTTACACAATGAAAACTATTTCGATTTCTTTGATAAACCTGTCGGTCAACCCTTAATAATTTGTTTGTAATAGCTTTCTTCTATGTATTTGCACATGTTCCAAATAAATCGTCTTATATCAAAATTCACTATATTTATTATCCAATCAGACCTTTATTGTTAGCCATACGAAAATTACAAATTACACAACTTTTTGTTTTTATATTGTATACGTCTCTTTATTTTGATGAATAAAAATACATAATATTGAAAACATATTTTCATCTTTACAGCTGTATATTTAACAATGTAGATAAAATATAATGGTACACAAAACTAATTGTACATTTGAAATAGTTTCAATAATTAAGAGTTATAATATCTAATATTTATCTTTGGTAAGACAAAAAATAGAGAGAAACAATTTCGTCTGAGATACTGCAAAATGTAATCAGTATTACTCCATGCTGTGTCAGTAATTAAACAACCTGATACATTTTCTACTTATAAATCTCAAGTTGACTTGTATTAATTAATTAAATAACTAATTAAAACTAATTAAACAATATTGCCCGTCAATATATACCCGAATTCCAGTCGCACATCACTGATGTGCAGAGTATCGAGTCAGAGTCCGCACGATTACAGTGTGAACACTCCAACCACTTACATTCTAGTATTTTAAGTGACTAATCGTTTTATTTATTCCGTCGGATTTTATCGATACTTTTATTTTATACAATTAAAAATCGGCTTTATAGTAATTTTAATACTATTTCCAATGCTTTTTTACACACTGTTTATAAATGCGAGCCTTGTAATCATTCGAAATATACATTATAATATACATATGTGCATATAATACTATTAAAATATTATTTAATAATATTAAATAGTAAGAAACTAAACTTTATTTATAAAAATAATATAAAAATTAGGTTGTACATTCATACATACAGCCATGTTAAATTATTTCATAGTGAGGTATGTGCAATTTTCTTACACCATAAAAATTGAACTATCATTTTTATCTGCACGTGTATATATTATAGCATTTAATATTATAATATAAATTTGTGTTCCGTTTTATTCAGTGCAAATCTACGGACAAGAAGAAGTAGTTGAAGGTGAGTTTTATAACTTTTTATCATTTTTAAAATTGTATATAATTATATTTGTTATTTGAGTTTGTTTAAGGTCGTAGCAATATTCTATCAAGACAAACTTTTGCGTAGAAAGTAATTTTGTTATTACAGACTAAGGCCGACCTGTGCGGCCATATTTTCATAACAATTTATTTTCAAAGCTTGATATACGTAGGATATAAGAGTATTTCTAAAATTAACTGATTATTTTTATATAAATCGCTGTATACTTCTTTAATATAAAATTCATTGATACACAATATTTTGTCATAGCCTCCTTAGAATGATTATTTAACATTGCATGGTATATTGACAATATTGAATCATATCCAAGAAAGTGTTCTTCTTTCAAGTCAATAAACATTCTCCGTGTTTATTTACATACTTATCTTAGACAAAATGTTTTCGATAAAAGAATATTGATTCTAACCATTGTACCTACTTCGTTGAATAGCGTATCATTGTTGTGCTTCAATTTAACTTAATTGTTATAGTCCATATACTATTTACATTCATAGTTTTCAATTTCTACATGAGAGAAGAATGCCGATATTTATAACAAAATATAAAATAGGAAAAATCATATTGTTGTACATTAAAACTAGCTTACTTGAAATAATTTATAACAATGTGAATTTTCTTCTATTTAATAAAAGCCTTAAAAACAGTTTTGACCTTCAATATTTCAACTTATATTTTTGTTTTTCATCTATTACTTTCCAAGAAAATAATCTCCTTTATATTCATATATTATATTTTCATTATAAAAATTGGTTTAGTGCACAATTTTTCTGACAAATGTGTTTATAAAGATCCTTTTTAAAATTGAAATATAATTTATATTACACAGAAACATAATAATAAAAATATACCTAGCTATATAAAATGCAGTATGATTTATATGGTATGTATGTTCACAATAACCCAATTTTTAGAAATTGCAGATCAAAATGTAAATATAAAAATCATGAGATTATGAAAAATCTTTTAATGGTCTTGAATTCTTGGCCAAATATTATTTTTGCTAAGATCTTTAAACCAATAAACTCCGGACCTCCCAAAGTCAGTTCAATGTTTGTTATTTTATTTGCATTTGAATAATATGTTATTTGAAGGTGAACAGTAAACACTTGTGTTTAATGTATTATTAGAACTAAGTAGTACAAATTAGTAGTATGTGATTGGTATTAACTATGTACTTTAAAATGCTAAGAATTATAGAACTGTGACGTAAGTAACTTATGTTTACGGTATTGTTTAATATTTCCACTATTGATGGAAGATACATGGTAAACAATGGAGAGAAAATATTCACATTTTTAATGTTTATAACATTATCATTTTTTATATTAATTTTTTCTACTATTGAAAGTCTAATTTACATATATACCCAACTTCTGTGAAATTGTATCGATACCTTTAAAATAGGCTTCTTTATATATTTCTTGATGGAGGTCAATACATGCAATATGTATATTTAAACAGATTAATATAATATATTAAATTTGTGTTTGTGATTGTACTATATACTATCTAAATGTATATGCCAATTTAAGTTTAACCGAGTTATTTATTCCTCAAAACTTCAGAATCGTCACAGGAAATACCAGGTAAGCAATTCTGAAATATAAAAATTATCATGATTGCTTTATTATTTTTAACTGTATATAAGTATAATGTTATTGATATAAATTTTAAAATGATTACTAAAGAACAACGTTAACAATAAATAAAGTTATTTTCAATAGGAAATGTGTAATTTTACTATATAAAAAATACGAATAGCTGACAAAGATCACTTTAAATGACGAGATAACAATCCGAATAGTGGCTAATTTAAATAGCGTGATTTACTTAATAAGTAAATAATATGCTTCGTCTGTATAGCGTAGGTCTGAAGGTCATAAACTTTATTCGGTTTATATATTGAATCTGCATGCACATTATATTTAAGCACATTTTCGGGATCTCGTTACGTTATACCCAAAGCTCATATTTTGTAGCTCCATATTATATCATATTTCAATTCAATTACCTCAAAAATATCAACAAATACACCAACCATAGAAATTCCTATATAATATACAATGTATATATAAATATTTTAATGGGTACTCAGTAAGTTATAATAAGATACAACAATGCCTATACTACTTCGAGTCACAATCAAGTATACGCATCCCAATAGATTTTGTGTACAAATGCACATATATAATATGTGTGTAATAATATATACTATAGTATTTTGGAAAAATAAAAATAATCAATGAAATATTTTCCAGAAATTTACTCATGAGATATATTGTCCCCAGGAAACTATATATGACGTAACGACTAATACATTTACATAAACTATAAACGTTCACTATAGTATACCTGACACGTATATACATATGTAGAGTAAAGCAGTAAGGATCCTTAGACATGTTTAGATTATGATTAATGGATAAATTAATAATATTATTTATTTTTAATAATATTTTCAGGTGAAGTGACCGAAACTAGTGAATCATCAAGTAAGAGGATTTTTATTATACATACTAATATGTAGAATGTGTATATGCAGAATGTAATAATATTACTTCAATGTTTACCATGAAAGTATTTGAGATTAAGAACCTTGATCAAAGATATAACATTTATAAGTAATATTATTAGCTGCAGTTGAGTTTACATATTACATATTGACTATACTCAAAATGTATTTCGTTCAAGCTATTTTACTTAATAATTATAAATTAACTACAACATAATTATCATTAAATATCAGCCTAACTTATAAATATTTTATATCACTTCAGAATTTAAAATATGGAAATTCACTTATTTGTTGTACATTATTCAAAAACTTAGTTTGTATTTTTACTCCTTACAAATTTTAAGTAATTAATAAGTAAATGATATTATAATGATTTAAGAAGATACGTATGCTATGTACACATGTATATTTTAATTGCAGAACACAAAAACCTATATTATTATTATTTTAAATTTTTTATAATTTAGATAAACCTACATATCATCCCTGTATCGATTATTTCAGCTAATTTAGCCTATAAACTTGACATTCATTTTTATATATTTGTTTCCGCTCTTTAAAATCATTAAGATTATAAATATAGATAATGTACAAAGTAAAAATCAATATATGACCATCGATTTTAGGTTCCAGCAGCGAAGGCGGCGGCGGCGGTGGTAGTAGCAGCAGTGAAGGAGGAGGGAGCAGTTATTCATCATCGTCCTCATCATCTTCTTCTTCCGCTTCAAGTAGGTTAAACTTTAATACTTGTGCTGTACCAAAAAGAGATAACGTATTAAAGTAATTATATACAGAGCTTCATCCTCGACGAGTATTGTGTGCAATCGGAGATACACATTCTCATAAAATGCAACAACAAAACTGTAACATTGCTTTATAAGAAAATCAAAAGGTAATCATATATTTGGCAAAATGTTATTTATCTTATCATAACTATATTTATTCAGGTGAAAACATTGGTAAATCATTAGTTAAACTACCACTATATTTAAATATATTCATTTCGTATCATTTAATAATTAATATTTAATATAGTTAATTTATATAAAATACAACTTACTACAAGATTTGATTGTGAAATATTAATTTGATTTAACGCTTTTTAGATGAAATTGAATAAAAAGCAGTATAGTACTTGTAATATTTTTGATAACCTATTAAAATGTGTTCATACATATATATGCATATACGATTTACAATAAACAAATCAGAAATATTACCGACTGACTTTTTTTAAGTTATTTGCTAATTTAATTTTTTTTTTATTTCAGGTCGTCGTGGTGGAGCTAGGAAGAGAAGTAATTTTAAGTTTTGAGAATTTATTATTTCTCACTCTTTATTTTGATTGATTTTTTTTACACTTTAAAAGTATTTTCTTTGGGTAATTATCCAAATTCTCTTAGTTACGTGCTAATGTTTCTAAATTAGTACAGTTTCTTTAGATTTACCATTTTATTGCCTGCGAACTTCTAGGTAGTATTAGTTTATATATTCATAATTTTTATCAATTAAATATTCTCTTCACGTGCAATATACTACTTTTACGTATTATTGATTATATGTGAGCATTTCATTTCTGTTTACTTATTTGCTATCTAAATGTTGCGTCATTTCATTTGATGTAATAGAAGCCACTAAACTAATTATACATGCTATTATTGCAAGAACACAGTTCAAATAATGAGAAGAAAAAAACTTATATAACAATACGAGATATTTTTATTTATAAGAAAACTAATTATTTTGTTATAAACATTCTGAATATATGAATATTATAAATTATCTAATATTAAAAAATGTTACATACATTGGGTATTATTGAGTTATTCAATGTATTATTTATTCTCACCAGTGAGAACCAGCGGAGGCGGTCCTAGCAGAACCATAAAAAGTGAGTATAATGTAGAGTGCTTTATGATTCTTTCAAACTTTAATAATTAGAATTATATAATGAGAACTTTTTGATTTCCTCACTCAATTAACTAAACGAACTGAACTAAAATGAGATTGTGAACTGACCTATTAGGTCACTTCACAATCTCGTTTTAGTTCAGTTCATTTAGTTTCAGTTCAGTTCAGTTGGTTTCAGTTGGTTTCAGTTTAGTTCAGTTAGTTTTAGTTGAGTTGAAAAATACTGGTAACTACTAGTTTCATCGTTCTC
>JAYRBW010050370.1:0-11219 GCA_036023295.1 Invenusta paracnida
CGTGGATATCGGCGTGGGGCAAGGCGTCGATGGTCTCAAGGGCTGCCTGTTTGCGGATGTTAGGCGGATCGGTCCGAGAAATTCTTGCTAGGCGGATCGGTCCGAGAGATTCTTGCTCCTATAGGCAGTAGAAAGGAAGTAGAAATTTTAATCAAAGATGACAGTAGAGAATCATAATATGAAGGCTGGTAGTCTTTCAAAGGGTTGCAGTGGAGATTCTTATAGAAAATGGAAGCGAAAAATCTAATGAATCGCAGCATTAGATTATAAATTTAAGGAGATATTAACGGTATGTATATTGAGGGGTATGGGCTCAATGAAAACTAAAAACGATTTAATATATCTTTTTATAAAATGACAAACACAAAGTCTGGGACAGGGGGTATTAGTTTCTTTAAAATTTAAACAAAAAAGGATTTAAAATATTTTTTTTAAAATGTTTAAAAATATGTATAATGGACAGGGGGTGTTGGGTTTCTTTTGGGTGAAAATTTATACATGTATAATATACATATATATATATATCTATAGAAAAAAATGAAGGTGTATAAGGTGACTGGCTATTTTTATCCTCATAGTGAGAGAAAGTCATACATCAGGTTAAATGTCATGATCATCAATAATTCGTATGACCGTATTAATAACTTACAGATTATCAATAAAAATATTTTTTTTGATTAGAACTGTATTTAATGTGAATATCACTTAGTAGGCCATTATGTTGTAGAGCACACTCTTTAAATAATAGTTGATTATACGAAAAAATAAGTATTTATTATTGAGACATCCAAATATATATTATTGAAGGGGCGTACGTAAAACTTTGTGTTAAAGGGGGTACGGAGGATGAAACCAAGACCACCATTAAAAGTAAGATTCTATAAATGCTACGTGTTTGGTCAACGGGCGCCACTCTAGTATCATGGATATCTATATAGTATACTATACATGTATCGATATAAATACTATTATGTATCAAAAAGGTGTCATCATTATTGAGGGCGTGGTGATGCATCTGAAGGAATAAGGAAGAATCAAACAATGTGATAATGTTGGCATTATATTAAGCGTAGTAAATCTTCAAAGTGATTAGTTCTGATAAAGATCATAAGTAATCATGATTAGTAATATTGAAAGGGGCGACTGTAAATTTGTACTCAAAAGCAGTTCAGGCCGATTATATGACCGATAATTTAGTGCTAAAAAACGTAACTAGACTGATAATTTTATGTTAATATTAGATCTTAAGCAAAATATTTCAGTAGGGAGGGGGGAAGGGGCTTAATATTTTTTCTGATATTTATAGGAGGGACGCACGCATCCCCCACCTTGGTTGCACGCCTGATTCTGTATAGTGCACTACGCCATCTGACAAAATGACTGATTATATATCGAGGTTTATTACCAGTATGTATCACTAATTCTGGTGTATTTTAAGCTATACAGATGTGGAAATGTTTTAATACAAAATAATTATTGGTTTTATATTATAGTAATTATTTCTGGTAATAAGGTAGGTTAGTGCTAATATGTAAAGTTGAAGAAATTTACGAAGTTTAGTTTTTTTCTTTAGCTATAAATAGCTAGACATTTTTATAATAGTTGTGTACGTTTGTTATTTTAGTTACTGTTAACACTTGAAATGTTTTGCGTAATTCTAAAATGATGTATTTTATATTAAAATTTGATGTAGTATCATTAATCTTGTTAGAATTTTTTTAAATTAGTGTACTAAAATTTACCTTTTCTTTAAATAATAAATTTGTAAACAATACTGATAATTTAGAAAATTTAAATGTCCTGTTTTATATTTTATTTTCCTCCAAATATTGATTTTTGTCTTTTTATTAAGCTGAAACATAACAGGGAAGATTTATATTTCTTGTTTTTTTAAGGTTTTTATGACTTTTCCTTTGGTATTTACAGACATAATACAGCTTACCGGGATTTACGTTTAATTTTATAGTTTGATCTTGTTATACAATGTATCGTTATAATATAGTTATTTTGGTCAATTTAACTTATCAACATCACTGTCCTGTAAATATTGTATATATTACTTTTCGTTTTAAAGTATTTTTATGGTATTTATATAAAATAATATAATGTTTTCATTGCGATTTTAATTATGCCATTTTTATTCTGCAAACAATAGATTAAATATTTTATTTTAGTGCTGATGTAAAATTGTTTTGATCCTTAAAATTTCCTTGATAAATACTTTTATACATAACTTATACTCAAGAGGTTAGTCGATCATATTTGTAAACATAATAAATCGGTTTCATTGAAAAAAAAGTTCAAGAATGCATTTAAGCAAATGTCTCTAAGGGTTTGAACTGAAAGAGAACTTCACCATTACTTGTTGCATTCCTGAATGTCAAGGTTCTTCAATGAATTGGTTGGTGGGTGAGTACTATGACCGACGTACGGTCGGTCGGTCAATTATCCTCGACCCCTGTGTCTTGTTATCAGGGTGGTAGCCGGTTAGACGGTCAAGTGTAGTTTAACACACTGGGGTTGCCTTCACACTACAGTCAACTTACTCTGGGGTGACGTGCAGTGCAGTCTATTATTAGTCAGCTAATGGGGCGGCATTGTGTTTTAAACTAGGTACCTCGTGTTGTAAATATCATTCATTTCTTTACATTGCTGCGAGTCAGTTGTTTAAACTGAAACGTTTTCTCTCCTCTTCTTGAATGTAACCGACCTCTATTTTTATATAATATTCGTTTCAACTCTTGTGGCAGTTCCATACGTACTCTCTCACTTTTAAATTGCTGCTTGTTCTACTGACTGACTTCATTGTCTTTCATGGTATCTGCTTGTATGCCCTATAGGCCTATGTAGCTAGAGGTTACTCTATTTTAATAATATTATTATACGTCGACATTACATTATTATTATAATTATGTACATAGTGTGTGCAACCTAATAAACACAAATTAACATTTATAACTGGACATCAGTAATTCTTACTTGCTTGTATTTATCTAAGGCATTGTTGTATTCTAATAACTAATAACTCTATCCTAAATTCAAAATTGTTGACTTAATTTTATAAATATATTTAGCTTGTACATGATCATTTAATTTCTAATAATTTTATAGTATGGGCTTAATTGACATAAACCCGTAATCAAAAGTATCCATTCGCTAGTATACATATATAATAATATTCTATATTACTGCATAGAAATTTTTGGTGGACTACTAAATATATTTATTTTTTGAAGCAGACATAAATCAAACTTACAGAATATTTTAATATCTTAATATGATAAAATTATTAAAGTTGTTTAGCCTTATTAAAATATTGTAACATATTGGTTTGCTTTAGAATATATTGATTGGTTAGTTCCAGTTTGTTATACCAATCTATATTTTCCATTATATAAATATTATTTAGTAAAATCAACGTTTTACCATTGTAATTGAAAAATTAATGGATATTTTTTAATACAAAATTCCATGATTCTATAAATTTGTACGATTACCTGTTAATAAATTACAAAAAACATTTGGCATTCGCGTTTGATTGTTTTTAAAGTGTTTAATTGATATATTTTGCTTAAATATCCCCAATCTGTATTTAACGTCATCAGTCAATTAAGCTTTTATACATTTAAGCGTTTACTGCCACATAGAGAACAAATAGTTTACACAAATTACTGTTGGCGTTACTATTCTTTACAAATAGAAATTATATGCTTGGTTTTTAAAAATATCCAGCTTAACTTAATATTATGTTATATATTATAGTGATGTTTTGAAATACCTATTACAGGGTTCCCCTGCATCGGGGAAAATGACAATATAAGATAAAATCAGGGAAAATGAAGACAGGAGTTAGAATCAGGGAATTTCTTTACTTTTTTTTCTGGAAATTCAGGGGAAAATCATGGAAAACTAAATGGCTTATTTTTTAAATATCCATTTTATACTATCTAAAGAAAGTAATCAAAAATTTTCGCTGCCGCAGCTTGCTCAAAAATAAAAAAATATATATATTAAGTGTTTATTAAACATTTTTTGTAATTGTACATTTAAGATACAAAAATTAAATGAAGCAAAGAAAACAGGGAAGTTCGAGGAACTGTGCTTGAAGTCAAATGCTTGTCGTGACAAGGCAGTAGTTAAAGATATATTATATATATAAAGAGATATTAGACATTGACATTTTATTAAAAGAAAAGGAAAAAGACATGTAAACTATGAACTATATACTATATAATTTGTAACACCATTAATTTAACTAATGTATACAATATTTGTTTATGTAATCATCTGTTGATAATTTTCTTTTTTATTCCTTTGGGAAACCTAATATGCACTTATTTAGTATATATAAATATCAGAGAAAATCGGAGGAAAATCAGGGAATTTGATTCTGAAAAAAGTGGGGGAACCCTGCTATTACATAAGATACCACACGACAGCTTATTATCTATCTCTTTAATTTACTTATATTTATATGTGTAGATTTTTATTATATTTATTACGTGAATTATTGTTCCGGATAAGAAAGACCAGTTTTTTTAGTGAATTCATAAACCGTGTCAACAGGCCTCCTGAGACAACAAAATACCTTTTGACTCTAAACTTAGTTCAGATGAAATAGTACTGTATCATGTATTTCTATGTAAACTAAACTCCACCTTTTTAACCTTTTTAACCAGCAGAACATGGCAGCCATGATGGCGGCCGGTTTTCAATTCGGCGGTGCAGGCAGCGCCCACTCTCGACCCGGTATCGATCCTATGCTAACTGGCGGTGGTGGGCCTCCCCGCCAACTGGCCGGTTACCCTGGTAACCACTATCCTGCCAGCGGTCTGACCTCTTTGGACCATCCGGCCTCACACCACTCCCACCTGCAACATTCGGGCGCCTATCCCCATGGGAGACACGGTGA
This sequence comes from Invenusta paracnida, assembly GCA_036023295.1. NCBI lineage: Eukaryota > Metazoa > Platyhelminthes > Proseriata > Coelogynoporidae > Invenusta > Invenusta paracnida. The sequence continues at coordinate 4,913 of JAYRBW010050370.1, forward strand.
TCATCCGCAGCAGACTTCTCTGGGCAGTCCTGACTCCTCGTGTAGTCATAGCAACGGCGTGGAGACGGGCGAGACGTGGAGTGGCCAGAGTGGTAGTTCTACGGCAGCGAATGCGGCTGCGCTGTTGGCGGGTATGCTCCACCAGACTGGGTCATGGGTGAGACTAACTTACTGTTATCATATTTTGTTGTCTACTTGTGTTGAGTCGTGTATTCGAATATGATTTTCTCGTAGAACTAAAAATTTAGTCAGAATTATTATGAACTGTTATGTTCCAAAGTCTAGTACCAATTTTTAGTTTTATGTAAAACTGTAAAATAGGCATTAAGAAGTAGCTTTATCATGCAAAAATCGCGATTACCAGAATTTATTTTATTTATTTTGTTATCCGTAATTATTTTTCTATTTCAATAGTATTGTTATTTTTGTTATCTAATTATGAATAATAATTTGAAGGCAGAATCCTAGCTACTATGTATATTATATATAGTATAATCGATTCAATATTCCTAGGTATTATATTGTTGTATATTATAATAATAAATATAGTGGCAAATTTAATTTTAATGTGTGTATTTTACGTTATAGTTTTTATAATATTTTAATAACACGATTTCAATAATATTGTAAAATATGTTTGTATTCGATTATACCAATCACTTCAGTAATATTAACGTGGTTTCTGAATCAAGTATTGTACTTCTCTTTTTCTTGTGACCTCTTTCTCGTGGGATGGATGGAATCCTACTTTCGTAGAAGGGGGATCTGTCTGACAGTGATCGGGACATGTTCGAGCGTCTTTCCGAATGTCTACTGCGACTCCGCGAGCCCTTCAGCCCTGATGATCAATTGGAGAGTGGTACTGCCGAAACTCTGGAGCAGGCCTACAATCGAATGGACACTTGCATTAGGCGGATCATTCGAGTGGCCAAAATGATCCCTTACTTTGTGGACATTGGCAAAGATGCCCAAATATACATCCTAAAGGTAAGGCTACAATATTACAAATGAGATTTTTGTAAACATTTTAACTTAGAAGAGGAAGGTATTATTCCTCGACATTATTCCTTTGTTAGTCTATACTATGTTTCTGTGGTTTCTGCTGTTCCTACATTGTTTCGGCGTTATTTAATTTGATAATTTTTATCGCCAACTACTGGATCACATTAGAATTGCATTGCTTCAATTACATCATTACCATCGAAGATAAGTTAATTCGAATTGAATCAAAACTTTTAAAATTATGTTTATTTGAAATTTATTCATACAATTTCACTCTATGTTAATAATAAAAAAACATGTAAATTCATTTTACTAGATTAAAAAACGAGATTTATTCTGCATAAATGTTTGTGCCTACATTCAAAGTTCAGGTAATAAATAATCTGTTTTGTCTATACCAGACTTACATTAGGTACTCCAATTTGACTTTCATTCGCAGCTATTTGCAAGAATTAGTATAATTTTGAGTATAACATATTTTCTTTTTTATTGCACACTATTGGTTTTATTTTGGTTTTATATTTTTTATATTTATATTTTATATATTTATTGGTTTTATTGCACACTATTTTTGGGATTTATAGTGCTAATTTATTAGTTGGTTTTCTTTTTTTTTATATCTCATTATGTAATATATCTTAATTAATATAAAATACAGTTATACGCGATCATGCTTGCTTTTATGTAGCAATTGAGTGTAGCTGACCTTTTAGTCAAATAGACATATTGGAATTATGTAAATTGGCTTATATGTTCCTATTTCTTGTGTGTTTTATTTGCCTACTGGAAGATAATTTTCTACCCCTCGCTAACCTCAAAACCAGTCAAATTGAGTGCTAGTTGCCTACTTACGACTTAATAATATTATGTGGGTTATCGATAGATTGGTGGTGGTGTAAACGTAACCCTTTTCCCGAATGAATGAAAATAGAAAGGATTTATACCTGTAATACAGGTTGGTAGTTATCCACTGCCTAGTGGATCCAGTGCCTATAGGTTCACATATACGATTAAACAACAAATATACAGTATATACACCTGAAGTGAGAATATACACTTGTATATTTTATGACTGCCAACTTGGGTTTTCTTACATAACATTATAGTTATGTCATTATGACACTTATGTAGGTGTTATTCGTTATATTTTTATATGGCACTTTCAAATAACTTTTAAGTGTATTATTGTTAGTAAATAACTCTATTATATCGGGTATAAAAGAGTATAGAATATTAAATAATATTAATCAATATTTGCTATATTATCTATATAATATGAAGTCAGAATTTTTCGGCTTTTGATTTCAATGATTGTGTGATGTGCTACATAAGTACCGTGAAGGTAAATTAATGCTGCGAGTATCTTGTTTATTTATTATTTTGTCTAAAATCAATGCAATTATTGTTCAGATTGTCTATTATATTGTTCTTTTCCTGCAGCATGACGTGATACTGCTTGTTTAACATTTGGGAATATTATCACCATGAATTTTAACCCCTGTGTTATTTTGTAATATTGTATTTGTAGTATTTAAATAGTAAATACTAATTTTCCAGGAAAGTTATAGGCTAACATAAAATGGGAAACACAACACAAATAGTTATGTTTTCAAATAATATAAGCTGTTTATCTTTTCGAGTTAGTAACATCTCTCGTGCTACTTTTGATATCATTCCACTAATTTCAAGAACAGTTCAGATTCATTTGCTGGTTGTGTAGAACCTATGGCTATTGTAAGAGGTAGACAGCATTCAATGACTGCAAATTTTGCAAAGATGTATATGCAATACTTTAGTTGCAATATTGGGGATCAAGATCCATCCATCGTGGACATAAATTTTTTCCTGTCTCAATTGTGTTACCAATCTGAATGGTTGGATGAACAATTCACGCAAGTCTACGCCAACCCTCAGACCCACAACCGTTTGCTACTTTTGTTTTACTAATGTTATTCATATTTTCTGTTAAAGCGAAGCCATCGGTGACATAAATTTCTGTCAGCATTCCTTCCGGTATTTTATTCTATTGACTTTTCGATTCGCAACCATTTAATAAAAATCATCCATATACATCAACAGAAAGCAAAGTAGCAAGTAATGAAGAGGACAACTAGTTTTTTATCCATGTTGACAGTCAACTGCACAGATAACGCAAGCAGAATTATATACAATTCCAATGTATGATTTGAATCTGACAAAATGTCGACTGAAATTCTACTGTTATAATATTCTTCATAATGATGCAAAGATTTCAGTTTACCACACAATAGAGCATCTTTATTTATCGTTCAAAATTTCGCTTAAAACTTAAGCAGTTTTTGGTTGACTCGCAAAAAAATCCATCATATACCATTCTATATAAAGTTTAAAATTACGAAGAATTTAAATGAATGGACAATTATGTTGGCGCTTTCATAATCTTTAAAACCATTTTCCAAGCATCAGAGAAGCTAAAGTACAAGGCCACAGATCAAAACACGATAAAAATCCCAACTTTGAAATAACAGCATTGAGTAAAAAGAAATTAGTTACCTGGAAAGCCTTTTAAAATGTTGTCAAGAGTTCCTGGGCAATAATTTTTTAAAGAAAATTTAACAGATACCAAATCCGAACGAAGCATCATAATATATAAATAAAGCACATATACTACGATAGCCCTATCCTTTCTTAATCTAATGGCGAAAATCTAGGACAGTGACATGCCCTTAGCATAAGACCTACTTGGAAAATTGGTTGTAGCATACAAAATGGGGATTAAGGACTAAACTTATATTCATATTCAGCACCACTAAACATCAGAACTTCCTCATATAACAGAAAAAATGTTTACATTTATTGTTCTGTGTAATTTTGGAATCAGATACTACTGTAAATAAGAAATTGAATATTATGTAAAGCAAAAATTCGCTCTCATTGTTTTTTAAGATAACATTAACCTTATTGATATATTTATTGCAAAATTAGTTTTGATTGCTGCTAACTGAACGATTTACCTCCATAAACTGCAGTGGTCTCTTGAATATCGTTTTATCCTGATCTGTTTCAGGCGAATATCTACGGCCTGATCATTCTCTACAGTTCCTTTTTCTTTGAGAAAGACATAAGCAAGCTCTGCTACCCTGTAAAGGCCGCCGACGGGCGCATCACCCGGATTACCGTGTCCATGCTGGAGGACATTTCTGTCACCGTCCCAGTCGCCGCCTTTGCCACCAACTCCTTGCCTCCCGGCCTCTCTTCTTCCTCGTCTGCTAATCATCCACAACACACCGCCTCCGAGGGTAACAACAACGATTCCTCCACCTCTCCTATGTCTAATGGTAACGTCGCCTCTGGCAATGACAAAAACTCCGTAATCCGCGAGGATTTCGAGCTGTACAAGCGAAACACCTTGGCCGCGTTCACAGAGCTTCAAGACCTGGCCAACGGGGACGACTACATCCGGGTGTGCATGTTGGCGCTTAAATTGTTTTCCACTGAATGTCTGCCCAACCATCTTCGTCCCACGGTGGACCAGGCCCAATCCGCCTATCTTGTCTTTCTCCAGCGCTATCTGACCTGGCGCCTTGGGGAACTACAGACTGCTCGACTTTATCCCCGCCTACTCATGGCGTTTATCGATATCCGCACTCTTGAGATACGAATGACTGGGTTCGCCAAACTCCTCTGTCTCGATGGCCTCAGTCCACTCATGCGAGAGGTCTGCAGTCATCGGTGATACTCACCCCTCTCTCCTATTCTTACTTGCTCAACTCTCTTCACCTCCTACCGTGACCTGACCTGTCCCAGTTTACTCATAATTCATGTTCTCTTTCTCTCTCTCTTTCTTTCTCTCTCGCTCATTAACCGGCTGATCATTATCATTTTTATCATTCATCTTCTTCCTACCTCTCACCAATCTCCCGGTGGTGTTGCTGCTTACATTATATTATAAATAAAAGTTAGCCTAATGTGTTTGAATTTGACAGGACATCGTCGCTCCAATCGCCTGCGATGTCTTCTTTAAATCGAATTATAAAATTGCGTAATCATTCGCCGTATGCTATTTAATAGTTTAATACGTTTCTTCTGATAGTGAAATAACTATTCATTCGTTTATAATTAAAAATTGTAAAATAAAATTTCTAATTATTTTTAACATGACAATAAATTGTAAGGTAACAATTTAGATACTTTCTGCTCTCAGTGATTATTTGTTTATTTTAGGTATTTCTTTTGTTGAACCAAATACACCGTGTTCCTTATTAATTTTTGATTATAATACACTCTAAATGACTGCTGTTCACTCCACCCCTATCACATTCGTCTATGTACCTACCTACCTACCTACAGTACATACATACTATAGTAGTAGTAATTCTCTCGACACTAATTCAGGGTTATTTTTTCTACTGTTTGCAGCTAGAGCTTTTTTGACTCAAAACCCCATCTCTCCCACCTTCCTCCTTGTCTCCGTATTTTTCACCTTCTTACCCCTCCCCGCATCTCCCTTGAATGGGATTAACATTATCATTGCCTATCTTCGTCTGTTGATGATGATGTTTGTATATGTATCTACTTTATATACTGTATTCTATTCTATATTTATGTACGTATCTATCTATTTGTTAGTTTGCATAATCTCATGCCAATGTTATCGATTGTGCCATTTTATACTGTAGATGAATATCAGTCACAACAATAATTAAAACATACATATACGCTTGCTTCAAACAAACACATATGGGTGCAAAAATAGGGCGTACAGGCACACTTAGTTGTAAGGGTGATACTCTCTGCCTTGTTCTGGCTCGCCCTGTAACAGTCTTAAACAGTCGTCGTCTTCCTATTGGTTGGTTGAACAAATCATCTTCAATAAAACTTGTATTGATATTGTATTATTATTATCTATCCTGTTTTTGATCCCTTTCAATAAAATAATTATGTATAGTCTATCGTATAATTATACCACAATTTCTTCAGAGAAAATGCATTACAATGGACCTTTGTATGTATATCCCCTCGCCCTGTCCGAAATTTAATTGTTCCTATACACTAACTTTTTTATCAACTTTAGAACACATTATTTATTCTCCTATTTACACCCTTCTTCCACCATCCCATACATTGTTGTTGTAATTAAAACATAGGTTTGTTTGAACCACATATCCTGTGAATTTAAACAGCACTTGAATATCCTCTTCGTATCTCTTTCCCCTTAACTATATAGATACACTTTGTCGACGTAATTTAACTTGATTTTGTATAAATATTGTTTTTCTTATATTAACGTTATCTTGATATATATTCTGTGTGCGTGTGTTTTGTG
>JAYRBW010050381.1:0-11218 GCA_036023295.1 Invenusta paracnida
AAATTATATATTATATATTATATAAATATATATATATATATACCTATAGGTACATAAGGTATGAATACATAAAGTTATAAAGTTTTAAAGTTACAAATCAAATATCAAAATGTAAAATTCTAAAATGCGTTTTACAAGTCATTTTAATTTTTTTAATAACATTTAGAACATTTTTTGTATTTAATTGTAAGCTTTCTTTTTTATATATTTTAGAATCTTTGGGATTCATATACTTGCCTTTGCTTTCTATTAGTCTGATGCTTTTATTAGTAGCAATATGTTTTGAAATCACTCACTTCATTACAAAACTAGGAAAAATTTGTAATATTATTGAACTCGTTTGCTTAATCATATCTAGTAAGTGTGGAATTATTTGTTTTCATTTTAATAAATAAGTATGATATTATATTTATATTTCAACCTTCTTTAATGCATCGAACATTAAAAATTGTGAAACAATTGATAATTTTCATAAACATTTTTTTTTACTTTGATCATTGTAGATAAACAAATATTAATATATAAGTCGAAGAAAGTCGAAATAAAATTTTAATCGTAATGGTTTTATAATTCGCATTCTATATTCTAATGCTGTTACATTATATACACAAATAATTAATGTATATATTTATTATACTGATCTATACTCATAATATTCTTACCTTGATTTATATTACAATTAAAATTAATTAGCAATCTAACTGTCATAAGCTTTATAATGCATATTTTAAATGTTGGACAATAAAGGTAACTTGCATGCACGTATATTTTCTTATTATTATAATATAAACGTAATACAGAATACAATATTATTTGAACTCTACAGTAAGACATTTCTGGACTTTACAGTATTACATGTTATTTATTAAATGATAATTCGTATAGAAAATATTCAAACATGAATTCATCACATAGGAAAATGTAATAAAATATATATAATGTTAATTAATTTGTCGCAAATTGAAACAAAGAGTTGCTAAAATTTCCAGAATATAATGCACATTCACATTGATTGTTGCTTAGTTACCTTACAAACAATTTCTTTCTTTAATACGAAGTTTTCCTGGTCTTTTTTATTCGTAGGATTGTTACTTCTACTATAGACATTCTTGCAAAATCAGAATTTCACCTCCTTGTTAAATTATATCATTTAATATTTTCAGCATCTCATGGTCAGTATATGAAGTGCTCATAAATTTGAGAATCCATTTTCTTAAAAGACTATATATTGTGTTTGATGATAGAATGATTAATAATTAATATGATGGTTAAAAAGACACAACTTTTGCGATAAGTTTCTTGAGGCAATCAATTATGTTCTTCATAGCACAAACTACTTTTACTCATATATGTATGTACCGGCCATTCAACTCATAATTTTATCTAAGAATAAGTTTTACATAGTTTAGAAAATATATGTTTCGTGTTAATTTCATTAATTTTGTCATATATAATACTGTTCAAAAGCAATGATAGGACAATTACCTCGCTAATTCGGAAAAGCTTATATTCGAGCTTTTCGTAAGTCTTTCCTTACCTGCGTTACCTACATATGTTAAGTACATCCAATTATGTAGATGGGGTATCTCCCATTCTCTATCTTGCTGTCTATCTACCTGTTTACACCAACTGAATTGAATCAATACTACTAAAAGATGATGCCAAGTGTAAGAGTGACTTACAGTAATTGTATTATAATGACACCAAGCCCGGAGTGGACGTTATTGATTAAATGTGTAAGACATACACCGTCAGAACAAAGGTATACAGATGGCCAGTTGTTCACTTTCAGAACATGCTCGATATAACTGGCATCAATGCCTTCACTATTTACGGTTCGGTGCACCCTAACTGGATCACAGTTTCACCTTCAAGAATACGTCGACCATTTCTTCTTCAATTAGCAACTGAATTGGCAAGAGAACATATGATGTTCAGATTGACAGACCCAATTGGACTGCAAACAAGCGTCATCAAACTGATATCAAAAGCTACAAATCAGGAAGCTCCTCCTCGTGTTATGGCAGCAGCTGTTCAACCTGATGCAGTCACCCTTCAACGATGTGTGAGGTGTAAAGAGGCAGGTAAAGCTGCAAGAGCAGCAAATCTGACCAAGCTTAGATGTGAAAAGTGCACACAGCCAGTTTGTGGTAAACACAGTGAAGTTCTTACCGTCTCATGCAATATGTGCTTGTAGATAGATATTTGACATTCCATTGAACTTTATTTCATATTTTATATAACAATGGATCATTCAGAGTTTTTTCTTGTACACTAATACACGTTAATTTCTATGTTTGAGCTTTTTTGATCCGATTTTAAGGGGTGATTTTTAAAATAACTCTTAGATAACCAAGGGTATTTCCCCTCCTAAGATAACCAGGGGTTATCTAACGCAGGTGTTTTGGCGCTTTTGAAAGCAATTCGTTATTGAAAACTACAAAAAGGTAATATTTCCCACCTCTTAGTTCAATATAATAAATATGGTGAACCATATTAACTTTCTGTTGTAATGTAAAATTCTGTTGTTACATCGATTTGATTGATCCGCAACATAAAAAAATAGCATGAAGACTAGCATTCTACTGGCCTTGACAAATCTTGTGCTTCTATTATTATAAATATATAGTTATGGTTTTTTCAACATAATATGGCCTCTTCGACATAAAATATCGATGAAATGCTACTCATGTGCACATAAAACTTTCCATCACAAGTGCGTAATGGCGAACAAAAGTATCTAAAATACTTATTCGGTATACATACATCGATTGCTATTCTCTCTAGGTCCGAGGATAAATTCTTCTCATGTAAAAAGTTGATAAAGCTTTTTACATTGTTTATTTGTTCAATTATTATGGACACCTTTTTACTTGACTTAATTCATTCATGATTTGCTGTGGCACTTAAGTATTATTTTTTTCTTCACTGTTTCGGTAAGCCAAAGGGCAACCACATAACTCATTGAGATATCTAGAAAAAGTCTCCTCAGCTACTGATCGGATTAACGTTTATTTCCGTTCTAGTTAGAAATAATATTAAAGCCCAAAAAAATCATCAATATCTTGTAACCACATTGGGTGAGAATGTGAAAAGCTTTCAAAGAGTAGAGGAATTAGTAAAATAATTCAATGATGGTGAACGACAAACTTTAAAGAGAAAAAAAGGCTACGGTCATCCATTTTCCAAGCAATAGATGAAAATATTCCCAGAGTAAAAGAAATAGTACAAAGTTATCCTTCTAAGCTGTATAATATATGCGCCTGTTTATAGAGATTCTTAATACGATCGTACATCCATCGTCAGGAAGTCTCTTGATAAGTTTATATGTGCACAAGGGATTCTAGATTCCTTAACTGAAGACCATAAGTGTCAATGGGTTCAACGACCCAAAGAACTTATCGACACCTTAAATGGAAATGTAGTTGTAGTCAACGAAAAATGGCTCTATTTAGAGCCCATTCCTCCAATAAGACAAGTACGTAAGTAGTTTGCTCCAGATGATAATTGACCAATATTGACCTGACGAATAATCAGTGACAAAATATTTCACATTATCGTTGAATTTAACTTTCGAGTTTATTATCTTTTCCACGAATTTCAGCCTGGCGAAATTGAATATAGAGAAGTAGATAACTTTTTTTAAAGAATTCAGCAGCAACGGCGACGCAATCAACTATCAATCATGCATGATACTTGACCACACACTGCTTTTTAAACTCAACAATTCTTTTAGGATAATGATATATGTAACTCATGATTTAAAATTCCATATTCTCCAGATTTATTTAATCTTCGGGATAGATATGTATTCAGGAATAGGAAATTTTACAGAGGAAACTTATGGCATGCATTAAGTTCCATCGCAAATGTTGAAGTATTTTTAAAGCTTTCATAAACAGGAAAATGCACGCTTCAATTTCAAGGGATAACCTATGCGCTTCCTTTATTATTTAGAGGCGATTGTTGCTGCTGATAGTAACTACCTATAATGTTTTATACATAAAATTGTATGAATGGTTATTTGAACATAAATTTACATTGATATTTCGTTTTTAAATATTATATTGAATTGTAGTTTTATAGGAATAAACTAGATTAATGCAAATGTTTCCTAAGTCTACATATATAAAAAAACAAGTTTTTTATGGATGACTATATATTTTATTAATATTGATTGGCTATCTGAAAAAATAGCGTAATAATCTTAAGAAATAAGTTTATGGTCAAAAATATACATCCTTTCTAATTTTTTTATTAATACGATGATAAATACTAGAGTACAACTTTTTATTAGTTATTATATTAATTAATGTAAATGAGTTAGCATTTTACTTCATTTTGAAATGACATACTCGTATGTTGACCACAATTGCAAAATGCGCAATAGTTTTCCATGGATATAATTTTGATTGTAATTTTATGTTCAAGATATTGATTAATTTCTATTACATACACGATATTGAATTTGTTCTAATTGTGTTGCCATTTTTTAGAAACATATACCCTTCTAGTCATTTCTATTTTCTTTGTTACTGCACATATATAGAAAACATTTTTCTGTTGGTGGAGGATTAATAACTCACATTATCGTGCCACTCATGAGTTTTCTTTCATCCATAAGAGATAATATTCATTAATTTGAAATAAAATTTATATTGTATATAAATTCATTTATTCCTTTATAAACAGAAATTGACAAAAAACGGAAAGTTGATGCGTTTAATTGTGTTTTGTGCTTAAAATTTAAAAAATCTCCACTTTTCTGAGATTTTCTCGTTTTGGACATAAAAAGGGCAAAGATTTATATCAAAATTCTCAATCAATGAAGGTATTATATTTGGACACATTTTTTTCTTTTTTTAATAAGGTACCACCAAGCTACAACAGAAAAATATTTACCCAGCACAACCAGGTTTAGGCCATAGCTATCCTATCGGATTATTTGTGTGCTTTCTCCGGCCTTCCTGGATTTAATTGTTTATGACATATTATTTAAATCTTATTTGGTTATTTAACATAAACAAATTAATGCTAATTGTTAAATCGGATACATTTTTTCTTAAATAAATATGTTTCAGGTATTTTCACTATTGTTGCATTATGCTTATACGCATACCGTAATGGCTATGGATTGGTTGTGTCGGCAACATCACTTTCATGGCTTGGAACAGCTTATTTTTTGGTGGACTGGATCTTTACTGACGAGAGACATCGTGGAAATTAACCGTCATTAAGCCCTTTTTATCAATATGCCTGTTTTAATCATGTTCATTATTATAATTAAAAATGTGTCTTCTTAATGAAAACATTTATCGCAGGGATAACTGTTTTCGAATTGTGAGCAAATATATTTAGTTACAGAAATATTTTCATTGAAAATTAAATACTGTCTAAAATATTTCATTAAGGAATTACAAGTTGCATGAAAAGGTAAAACACAAAAGTAGTGATAAAAATAATATATTGCTGTAGAATGCGGTGATAACAAATATCTACTTGAAAATTCTTCTTGAGAATTATTCAAACATACATCAATATTACAGGCACAAACTATTAATATAGGTAATACACATATGTAAATGCAAGATATATATAAATCTTAAGTACCCAGGTCTTTAACGCATGAATAACGATTAAAAAATGCTGTCCAGGTTATAGTGATTTTTATCCAAAATCTTAAGTAATTCTACATATAATAAAGTTGGAAGGTCCACTATTTTATCGAATTTTTCTATGTAATCCTTAATGGGCCAGGCTTTTAAATTGTAAAAAAATGGTTTAAATTCTTAATTGTACTGTACTTTGTGAATTTTTTATTGTATTTAATCAGTACCCAAAGTTGTTAAATTTGTACATTTATTAAGTGAAATTCCTATTATATACATATATTAAATGAGTTAACTGTTTTATTATATTTTTGGTTATATAGTTTGATTACCATAAAGTTTCATAAATGAATGTTCTTCATATACAGATATATATTGCTGGTTTTAGCAAAATGTATATAATGCTAATTTTGTACATAATTAATCAGCTAACTATATATTTTAATATTAAGAACAAATGGGATTCGATAAATATTTCATCTACTATACTACTCTTATAGATAGAGAGTAATAGGTTCACTTCACATACAAAACTAAAAACATAAAAATAAGATAACATAAAAACTGCAATTAAAAATAAAGTCTATATCTAAAACTATAATTGCACAACATTATATCAAATTAATGTTTTCGTGTATTATTACATATTTTATTAATTTATAATCACTCAGATTCTAAATTACAGTTCAGAAAATTAAACAAAAAAACAATTTTATAAAATAATTATTTTTATTACGTATTATTAAAACAAAATGTGCCTATAAATATATAAATTATTAAATAATATATCAGGGACTACTTTAATACTTTAATAATAACTTAAAGTATTCCCTGTAATATATATATGTATATATACATAATATATAAATATACATAAAAACGAAAATGACTGCAAAAAATATATGTATGTATATAATAAAGATAAAATACATAATATTATATAACAATAACTATAAAATATATACATATAATATATAATATATAAATATAATATCATATAATATGAAGATTCCATTTTTCTTTATATTTTAAATTAAATTAAATTAAATTTTCCAATTAAAAGTGGATGACATTTTAAATATAAATAAATATCATTTAACAAAAAAATTATAAAATACTATAATATAAAATTAACTATATATTGAAGAAGAAAAAAAGAAAGTTGGACAAGTTTTTGACAAATATTTGGAAAATTAAAAACCAAAATTATATTAAATTATTAGAAACACAAAAGAAAGAAAGCAATGAAGAAATTAAATTATATATACCTAATTTAAAAAAGAAACTCAACAGATTGTCCGCAATTTATTCTTTATTCAAATCATTCTTATAAACCAACGAAAACTACGCAGTCATCTTTATCATGAGTCTTAACAAAGTTTTCTACAATTGCTATTCATTCCAAAATAAGGCGGGCTTGTATCTTGGTCGGAAATCGTTGAATTTAATTGATGTCAGCATGCTTTCAACACACTGATCCTTATTTTAATAAGACCAATTGCACTCTTGGATCCTCACCTGTACCAGCCAATAGCAAGCCAATCTGGAACAGAAATGGAGCGCTCTCAACAAAACCAACACTCGTTCACATCATCCTCCACTGGTGTATGTGTTTATCGAAGACAAGAAATGTTCAGGTAGGTCGAGATGAGCATCTTGAGACCACTCCAAATTGTGGATACCTATATTAATAGGAAGAGTTTGACCCAGTATCAAAAAGGTTGGTCCTAATTCTGTGGAGGATATCAGTAGTATTACTAATTATCATTCTTATATATAATACAATATATATAATATATCTGGGAATACTTAAACAAATTATAGTAGTCCTTGTAATATATACATATAACATGTATAAAATATATGTCGCTTGCTCTATATTCTTTGAGTCCAATATATATTTGTAAAAATTTCTTGTAATATACATATATACTTATGAATAACTATCATCATTAAAGAGAAATAGTATTATGAGATAGTCGTGCAAATAGTTGAAGAAGACACATTTAACGAGAAAAAAGCACAAGCAGCTGGTGGATACAATATATATTAATTGAGATTTGTGCATATTATCCTTGAATTGAATACATTATTATAAATAAGTAATATACGTGAGGTAAATATGATTGTGATTCATGATTTGAGTTGCAAGGAAAATGTAGAAATAGCTTTTAATTGACAATTGTAACAGGATACACATTCAAATAAACAGACTCGCAATGTTGACAAAGTCTTTCTTCTATGTTTATAGTTTGTCGGTAGCTGATAATTGATTGTATATCCTTTTGTAAATATTATAAATTGAGGCTATGATTTCTACATAATATTTTGTAGAAACCATAGCCTCATATTATTAACTTTGTTTTGGTTGTTTATAAATATAATTTATAAATTACACAATTATCAGTATATTTCGTCTTGTTAAGCACTAAATAAAGCTTTGGTTATCATTGGTTAAGACCTAGGTTATCTATCTAACTAATAGAACTTAAGCAAATAAAGAATTGTGTAATTATCAACATATATATATATATAGGACCTTTACATTAGAAATAATAATAAAATATATATGAGAGAAAGAACTTAAAAAACCAAATAACTTATCATGCTATTAATACAATTAATATACGTGAGTGAGTATTCATTTCGCTTAAAAACGTAATCATGATCTTACAAAAGATTTTGATTAACGTAATCTATACATATTAATATTTGAAATATGGAATGCATCAACAAGATCTCCTTTTAATCAATGTTCAATGTATATACGGGAAAACTATTTTTGTAATAGTAAAGTAAAAATTAAATTCATATTTCGTTTAATATAAATGTATTAATCTGCTCTTTTGTCGTCTGTTTCTATAGAGGGCGGGCAGCTGTCAGATCAATTATTTAAGAGGCAGCTGCGTATCAGGAGAACGCTGTGGTGCGCTTTAGAGGAACCCGAACCAGATAGTCTAATTGTAGCAAGGTACAGTCCTCGACCATACACGAAACTTCGAAGGTGGGAATATGAACTGATAGCGAGATAAATACTCTGTATACACAACGATGTAATTGATTAAGTTACGTTTCACAAAGCATAGTCGACATATTGCTAACGTACCTATATGTTATAGAAGCAATGAATTGCTTTTATAATAATATATGATTAATCAAGAAGGAAATGGGGTTAACAGATATTTTTCTAGAGTTGAGTGTATAAAAAAGTTGCATTAAGTTTGAAGATATATATATAGTTACATATTTTTGTTTCAATTGTTTCAATGTTTCAAAAATTAAGTATATTTTTTAGGGCCATTTATCAATTGTAAGTCAATATAAATTTAATTTAATTTAATTTAAGACGAGTCACAATTATTTAAGCAACAAAAATAATTATAGAAATAATAGAATAATAATATTTATATAACATTTTATATATAAGTAAGTAACAGTTGTCTCTGTATTTTTTAATTAATTGTATTTCTTAAATAAATAATTGTATTTATATATTTATAATATATTCTCCATTAGAGTTTGTAAATATTTTTAGTAACTTACATAAAAGGAAAATTGTCATTATAAGCGAATGCATTATAAAATATATATATTATATATGAATTCAATGTCATTAATATACCTATACCTATATTTAAGGACCACAACTTTAATAGATATATCTTAATGAGTAGTTTATTAATGGACGTAAAGATGCATAACATAGTAATCCTTGATATATGTATATATAGCAGTTTATATATATGTATTGAAAAATATATAAATTAAAACATATTTAAATTATTTTCTTTTAGCTTAAATTAATCTAACTTCTGCATTCCAAATTTCACTAATTTATTGGTTCATATTTTATCCACAGCATAGTGTTAAACCTATGCATGATAATTTTAAACACAAATCAATGAGTTTTAGTTTGTGCAATTTTTATATTTCCCAAATTAAAAATATGTATGATATAATAGTTTAATTATTTTTTACTAATACTACAATTTTATGTAGTTATCTTATCAATGTTATTTTGTAAAATTATTATAATCTATCGTAAAATAAGATCAAAAAGAATGAAAATGATATTACATGACATACATGTATAATCATTTGTAATATACCTATACATATCATATAAAACTATTGCTTACATTAAATGATGATAAACATAAACATAAACTATAATAGGTGTCTAGTTATTAGTATGGTTATAATAGAGAACATATAGTATAACTTATAGTAGTAACGAATATACTCACAACAAGACATGAACACTCTTATAATTATTTTAAAGTTATTTAAAGTAATCACTTAATTTATTAAAATTTATGTTAACATCATTTCATATAAAAAGAAGAAAACATTAATATCTAGTTATTTTTTAATAATGACAT
The DNA here is from genome assembly GCA_036023295.1 of Invenusta paracnida. NCBI lineage: Eukaryota > Metazoa > Platyhelminthes > Proseriata > Coelogynoporidae > Invenusta > Invenusta paracnida. Next base: position 9,992 of record JAYRBW010050381.1, read on the forward strand.
TTAAAAAAAACATAAAAAATAATATTATGTTAACTTAAGGTGCGCATTTTTTTATAGTGAAAGTATATATTGCCTATTCAGACAAGCCTATTCATATTGCCTACTATATATTGTCGCAGACAAGGCTTCCAAAATGAAACTTTTCAAATTGGCAGTAGAACCAGTGCTGTTATATGGTCTCGAGGCAATTGCGCTAACGTCAACGCGCTTTACACGACTCAACCAAAAACATCGAACGCTAGCCCGTACAGCCCTTGGAATCCACTATCCGGAAATAATAACCAATAAAAAGCTCAGCGAAGCGGGAGTGGAGGATGCTACCACCATTCTGTCCAGACCGAGAGAGAGACTGCAGATCCGTTCTGCACCAGATTCGGCTCTTGCCATCGCTTTAAAATATGCCCCAAGCGAGTTCATGCGACGGGGAATGTCCCAACTCTGGACCCTCAGAGAAGATTTCAGAAGAGCACAAAGCTGAAGCATTAACTGTTCTTTGTATATTATGTATATATGTTGCCTCTTTTATTTATTTAATAAAAGTATTTTGATTGATTGATATTGCCTATATACCTTTTTGACTTTTTAACTGCACCAATTACTGTTACTATGACTTGTAAGGTAAATATTCCAAAATGTGCGTGATTTAAACTATGTAAAGTCTGAATTTATTTGGTGAAAAATATCATCATCAGGATACATATGTAAATATTTCTTATTTGTGTATTATATATTTATTATATATATTTTTTTTTTTATTAAATGTTAATTATTACTGGTGTATTTCAAATACTGTAAAGTAACTAACATATTATTAGTATCTGTATTATTAATACAGATTCAAAATCAAAATACACTTAAAAGCCAAAGGCAAAATTTGTAACAAATATTATAATAATATTAAACTGTCACAAAGTTTATAAAGTTTTATGACATTTTAATAATGGTTTTAAATTTATGAATTTATTTGTACACATTTCTTATGTTAATAACTTAATGTTATGAATATGATATTATAATATTAATATATGTTTAATATTGGTATTATCTCCAAGTTTCCCGCATTAAATTATTTTCACTTTTTTTACAGTTTTTTTAAATTTATTTTACATTTTTTATGTATTTTTAAAAGTTTTTTTGTTAAATTATTATTATTTTTTATTTTACAATTTATTTTAATGTATTAAATACTTAAATTAATAAGTAAAATAAATAATTAAAGTAAAATAC
>JAYRBW010050392.1:0-11218 GCA_036023295.1 Invenusta paracnida
TTGTATATATATAGTTATAGCTTTCAGCTTGAACAACTAACATTTTTATATTAAACGGGACATTTTATATAGGTACACTTGGTTTTATGTTGCTTATTTTTAAATAAAATCTTTTTTAAATCAAACTAAATAGTGTTACTAACTTGGACATTTATAATGCAACAAATAATTAAGTTATCAATAACTCATTCGTCAATTTGTGTATAAACTTTCATATTCTGCACATATAAAAAAATTATAAATAGTTTTAATGCGCAAAATAAAACTGCGGTTTATTTACTTTCACAACCACATTTTCGTTTTGACTGGTTTCTAAGCGTAACACTGATCATGGATTTACATGTATGGCCATCAGATTGGAATATGGCTTCGTTTGATCCGGATTGCCTAGCTGTATTAGTAAGATCGTTTCTTTTATATTACTTTAATAATTTGTCCTGAATGTTTTACTTGTCTTTACAACCAAAGCCAAAGGTAAAAAGTTATGAATTATCAATTTTTGGCCAATGTCATTGTCATTGACAATGGCAATTGTATTAAATTATATTATTAGCCAGTATAAGAATTTAAGTATTTGAAATACTTAAATTAATTAAAATAACTAAAATGGCACTCATTTACTTTTAAGTGCCTCAGGCTCAGGTTGCAGGATGATTCAGAATCAGGTTAGTAATACTAATAGTAGTGATCCATACTCATAGCATAACCATAACTATAAGCAATAATAATAGGCTGCTGCTATATACCAAGAGTGGATTTTTTAAATTTTGTTTTGAAAATAAATAAAATGTCAAAAAAACTAAAAATAAACATAATTAAATTTATATATTGTAATACTATTGTAAAGGATAATAAGATGCTTGATAATTGTGGTTACTTGTTAATTATTCATTTTTGTTTTTTGATGTTTCATCTAAATACCAAGACTCAGCATATAGAAAAAATGGCAATCTTTTGTTTTAGGCACATTAATTATTTTTAATTATTTTTTTAGTGTACTGTATTACTATTAGTCTGTAAATGAAGAAAGCAAGACAAATACAAAAAAATATATTAATATTATAATAATATTTATAATCTATTGAAGTTTCAAATACAATAATACAAAAAAGTATTTATCAAATGTACATTTAAAGTATCAAAGATAAAATCAATTAATGACAACATTGTATTTGTAATAATGTTTAATCCAGTATATTAGATTCATGAACTTGTTTTCTTTATGCACCCATCTCCACATGAACTCTTGTAAGTAGGTGTGCCAGATATTCCCTACATTGCCCAATGCTTTGTCTTTGTGCTCCCCCAGTTGCCCTCCATGGTATTCATGTGTATTTGAGAGTGTGATTGACAAACTCTCTGTTTGTCAGTGATATTGTAGAACAAATATTTTTTTTAAATCAACATATATATATATTAAAATATATAAATATTATTAAATTAATTAATATTTTCTTTTTAAAATTATTTTTCTTTGTTAAATAATTAAAAATAATTTATGTGCCTAAATCAAAAGATCACCGAACAAATTGCTATATGCCAAGAGTGGATTTTTTTTATAAAAAAAATAAATAAACAGGATAGTGAGATGCTTGATAATCATGGTGTGGTTGTGGCCACCAGCTTTTAGAAATGTATAGGGGTTACTTGTTAATACATTCATTTTTGTTTTTTTGATGTTTTGTCTAAATACCGCCATATAGACTTTTGGCATATAGCAATTTTTTCTAAATGCCAATACTTGGCATATAGATTTTATGATAATAATATGCATGATTATTAATAACAATTATTATGGTGTATAGTGATGCATTGAAATTATTGATGTATTTAATTTTTAAATTATATTCATATATGCTATCCCTTATTTGATTAAGTTATTATTTAGTGATCCAGAGGCAGTAACCCTATGGCTAAATTTTATATTATAAAATAAATATAGAGACTGCCAATAGGTGGTTTCCAGTTACTTCTTGCATATCACAAATGAACTTTGTCACTTGCAACATCACAAGTTATTATTATTAATAATTTAATATAAATTATTAATATATATTTGCCATTTAAAAAAAAGATTTCAATTTTATAACTTTACCCCTTATTTTACTAGCCTTCAGCTTAATCAACCCAAGGTGCTGTATAGTGTATGGAATTTCAATTAGTGCCATTGGCACTAAAACCAAAGACATAGATACATTTTATTTTCACATTAATTTTAAAATATTGTCACTCATAGACCACTGACAATACAGTGACATAATTATTTAACATTTATAAAAAATAAATCAAAATGTAAAACTAAAGTAAAACACTAAAATTTAACACCATTATTTATGTCATTGTCAATTATATTTGTCATTAAATTATAGTTATAAAATCGAACAATATTGATATTCAAATCAATTAATAATGATATAATAACAATAGGAATAATAGATTGAAATAATGAGTTAAAAGCAGTCTCTAAGCTGGATAAATTATAACAATAATAATTACACCATTTTATCATAACAATGATACATGTCTATCATTATTATTTTTAGAATAGAATATCTATGTAAATAAACAAATACTGCCTAAATACTAAATAATAGCAGATGCAATTAAACCATTTTAAAATCTTCAATTTAATTTATAATATGATTAAAAAGTTATAATATTTATAGATAAAATAAAGTGCCTATTAATATTTTTGAAATCACATCTAGCTGTACTTTTACAGGGTGACCAAGTGGTAAATGCAAATACATTCTCTGCTATTACAAGGAAAAAAATTCCAAAAATAAACTTCATTGTTGCCAAAGATGAAGAAATTTCTGAAATTTGGTTTCAGCTCTAGCAGTCAAGGACTTTTCTTGTTGCCATCATCTATCCCTAAATGATAAAGACAAATTAAGTCAACAAAAGTTAACTCTGTTTTGCAAATGTATGACTTTTAAAAATAGTTTTTATCATAATCACTGTGTTTGTTTTAATCAGTTTTAACTAATAATGGTCATTTCATTCAAGGTAACAACCATTACCATATAATATTTGATGCTTTACAGAGATGTAAAAATCACTTGCCCATGACAAGTGGAATTGAATCTGGTAGCCAAATTCACCAACATGAGCTAAAAAGGGAAACAATTTAGTAAAAAGTGACTTTTTTGGCATGTTAAGTCAATATTCACCAACAATTTCTAGTCAAGCTTTTTAGGTCAAATTGAGTGATTCAATTAAGTCAATTCACAGTTCTATGATACATGTTGATTCCCTTGCATAGATATTAATATGTATTTGAAAATTCCAGTTATAAAAAACATATTCAGCTAATTATTGAATTAGTCCACAAAAGGGGGTGTAAACCAGCAAAAACATAAGTTCTATAAAGCTGATTATATTTTTAAACTAAGAACATTTACAGGAAACAGTGGTCTATTCAAAATAACAGAATATTAAGCATTACATACCATGAGGATCCACTTGATCACCAGCAACTTCAAGTGTTGCTGTTAGTGCAATACATGTGGAGTTTGACATCCTCTGTATAATTCTGTCTTCACCAATTTCATTTATGATGGCTTTGACCACAACAATAAGCTGTTGTTGATTTTTTGATTGACAATGAATTACTCACTTCTTGAGAATGTCCCATAAAGCATTGTTTGGGGTTACCAAATCAGGGCTGTGTGGTGGCCATGGCACAGGTCCATGTTTCCCAATCAACCTGTTTTGGAAATGGTTGTTAAAAATCACAACTTTGGATTGCTGTGAGTGGGTGCTCTGTTTTGCTGAAAAATTGGATTGCTGATTCTACATCTTTGTAATTCAGGTAGATACTGATTTTCAAGCATGTCAAGATAATTATCTGCAGTAATTCGGCCATGGCAAATAAAAGTCTAATCAAAGGTCTATCCAAAGTCATAATTTTTTGAACAACCATTTCCCAAACAGGTGGTTTGGGAAACATGGACCTGTGCCATGGCCACCACATAGCCCTGATATGACAACCCCAGACAATGCTTTTTGGGACATTCTAAAGAATCAAGTTATTTATTGTCAACCAAAAAATCAACAACAGCTTATTGCTGTGGTTGAAGCCATCTTAAATGAAATTGGTGAAAATAGAATTGTTACAGAGGATGTCAAACCACACATGGCAACATATTGCACTAACAGTGGAAATAGCTGGTGATCAAGTGGATCCTCATGGTATTTAATGCTTAATATTCTGTCATTTTTAGTAGACCTCTGTTTCCTGTAAATGTTCTTAGTTTTAAAATATAATCAGCTTTATAGTATTTATATTTTTATGGTTTAGCTGGTTTACACCCCCTTTCGTGGATGCACTGTATAATTAAAAGTAGTAATATTTTGTGAGTCAGCAGCAAGATTAAGTTTTCAAAACAAGAAGAAATTATGATAGTTGAATTTTATAAAGAAAAATTAGAAAGCACAAGCAATAATGCAAATAAAACTAGACAAAACTTGTGGAAAGAGTTGGCAATATTACTAAAGTGTTTCCTCTTACTAGCTAATAAGATCCAGTGGCATAATATCTCAAAGCTGTTGTGACTTGAAAAACTGGGGAAATGGGATGATTATGTTGATTAATATATAATAAATTATCACCAATTTCTTCAGTTATAAGGGGCACATTATCTTTAGAAAACTTGTATCTACTGGAGAAATCAACAAGGTTCATGTAAAATTCTCTTTTGTCTTTCATTTTCGAAATTTGACATATTTATAAACATTGCCATTATTAATGAAAATGTTTACAATTAGATAAATAATACAGCAATGAAGTTACTTGAAAGTCTGCTATTATTGGTAAATTTCATCAGACAATTTAGCATGACTTTTAAATATTTAGCAAGACATTTAGCATTCTATATTTTTAGTCACTTATTGGTGAATATCAAAACGTTTGACTTCTTTCTATTAAGTTTAAAAGTTTTTCTTAATATCATTAGTGAATTTGGCTTCAGGGGAGTGGTTTTCAAATATCACTTGTCCAGTTTGCAAGTACATTTTCTCAGTTAATGTGTAGAGAAAACAGTAGTCTGCAGTACAATTAATTTGTTGTGAGGTGAGAAATAGCTGCTTATGTGTAATAAAAGGTATTGTACTGCGATAGGTGTGAGTAAAGATAGCTATGTGAATGAACATACAAATACTACACTATACCAAATAAATGATCCTTCTGCTATTCAAAGTTTCTTTCTTTACCCTAAATAAAACAGTTATATTTCCTTACTTTTTAAATATCTTAGAAAATTCTGTTATAAACCCCTTTTAACACATTTTCGGGCAAATAACACTAGAAATTGTAAAATTATTGATAATAGTAAAATTGGTCAGGGAACTGACATATTCAATGGGGGTGAGAGAGAAAAAGAAGTTAGTTAAAATGCACTTGCCCAATGGCAAGTTAAGTAAGAATAAGGAGCCACTCACCCACTGGATTTTTTTGTATTTTGCATGATCCCTGCTTTATGTATTCAAATTACCTTTTAACCCAATAGATAGTATTTGCAATTCAGATGTCTAAAATCATAACTGCATAGGTATGTATTTGATTGTATTAAATATTATTGTATAAATCCTTTGAATTATCTTATAATATTGATATATGTATATTTTTTTCAAGATACTACCATAATGTATTAATTTTTACCAATTATATTCAGAGTATGTGACTTATGTAATGGTTTGACTGTTACTGGTCTAAAATGTAATAACCCCCTACCTTCTATTTATTCAACAGTGACAGCACCAATAAAGATTACATATTGAAAATGGTAATTTTTGTTTCATGCAGCATTTGACAAGTTAACATATTTCATATGATCTTCTTAGAAATCATATTAACCATTGACGAATATTTATTCATATATTTTTTGAGAAACAACTGAACTACCATTTTTGAAAAAGCTGTCAGTTAAAGCTATTTGGAAATTGTTTTTTTTATTATTTGCTTTATAGATTATAAAATATTTGATTAAAGGGTCTGGTCCTCTTTGATGCAGTGCTTGGATCAAGGTTATACTATCTCTACACGAGTCCTATATCTGACATTTGCTACAGAATTTTAACCAAATTTACACCAATGAGACACATTTTTTTTAATACTACCAGTCCAATAGTGTCGGAGTTATCTATGTTCTAGAAGATTGTCATTTACATCTATCTGATAGTTTTAACAACAATATGCTCAAATTCAATCCTAATAAAACCGAAACTTTCATAACAGACTTAGAACATAGAATCATAATAAAATTATTGATTTCTCAAGACATGAAAATCTGCAATGACACAGTTGCTTTTGCAAATTCAACTACACATCTTAATGTATCTTTTGTCTCAACTCTGTTCTTTGATAAACACATTCATAATATTATTCAAGATACATTCTTATTTATCATATTTCAAAATATTTCAATGAAAAAACATCTTCTCTCATTTTTAACTTGTATATCCACTCTTATCTTGATTACTGCAACTCTATCCTAATCTCTTTCACGGTATGCAGAATTTTGCATATCCAACATTCAGAATGTTTGTGCCCATCTAGTAAAACAATTCCCCAAAAGTTCTCTAACATCTACTGTCCTAAAAGAGCTGCAGCATTGGCCGTCCATTCATTTTAGGAGGATTTTTATGTGTGGATGAAGTGTGCTTTTCTGTCCAATACTGCAGTCATAAGTACTCCCATTTATTTATCTGACACCTGAATATCCCTTACCGTTCAAACTCATTATACCCTCTTAGTATACCATTTTTCACATATCTATTAACCAATTCTTTCTTCAGCTTTCAGCCATTTTGCTGTTTTCTACAATTGGCCTTTTTCAGTGGAATAAACTTAGTATTAAATATCACTGAAAGAATTTGGTCAATTTCGAACAATTCGAACACTTTGATAGGATTTGAATATTACTAAAACTTGATTATAGTTTTTATTTTTTGTTGCACTCTTTCCTATTACAATATTATATATAAACAGGGATCATATTATAGTATTTATAGACAACCTGTCCTCAAAAGGTTAACTTTATACTTGATGCTTTTAAGACCATCTAAACATTTAAATGGTATATTATTTAAAAATATAATATTGGTAGGCAAAATATATAACTTAAAAATATGTTATTACTTATTTTTGCTATTCTGGTTTTAAGAACCAATCTAAAAATTAAAGATTAATTTTAGAAATAATCATCGGTATATTTTATAATCATTTGTCATTTCAGACTTATATAAAATTTGGAAATTCACCAGTAAATATTGTGCCATCGGGGAAACCATGGAATTCTCCTTCAGGAAATTTACCTTATCTCCAGCATGGTTCTAATAAGATCTCTTCTCTTAATAACATTTTTGCTTATCTCAGAAAAGAAGTAAGTTCTTTTTGAGTATTTTCATTACGTATAGGTAATAGATATCATAAAAATATATTTTTCATAAGCTTTGAAAATTTGCGTATTGCAATGATATTGTGTTAAGATTTTTAAACCGTCATTTTCTCTAGATATGTTGCATATTTTAAATGTTATTAATTATCATTGCTAAGAAACCATTTAGTTTACTTCTGTATGTTTATGAAATATTTGAATTTAAATATAAATATAGGTAAACGTAGGCATAATATATCCTGAAATAAATATAATTTTATAGGCATATATATATTATAACTTTTCGAGACTTACGAACGTTTTTACTTATTCTGGGAAATTTGTTTACTCTTTTATTAATTAACTAATCGCTCCACAACTATTCTCAGAATTATGGGATAGAATATGACCTATCGGATGCAGATGTGATCACTATGAAGGCTCTCCAGTCAAACGTCGAGCGTCAATTGACACCCGCTCTGGAGCACCTCTGGTGGGTGAATGCCGCGTCGTTCTCCAAAGTGATCCGCGGGGCCTACGGGCGGGCTATTGGCCTTCCAATGAGCATCTTTTGGCCGGGCCGTATGCGCTCCAGTGTGGAGACTCGTCTGTTAGACTCACAGCTCTTCAATCGTGAAGGGATTGACAGTAAGCAAATTGAAATAACGGTACGTACATTCACAACTATATGCATTATTATTTTTCTTGCATTTTTCAATAATATTGTAGATCTTTATACAACGTTTTTATCATTATTGTTACGTTGAAAAATAACCACTGGACAACTTTTAGTTTATATTGAATAGGTAATCCCCAACATATATTTTGTGTTATGTCAAATTTAGAGTCGCAGTATTAAAAAAAACATTCTGTCAATAATTATAACACAACAAGTTTAGTTATATTATATAGTACTACTATATTATACTATATCAAACATAATATGTACCACTATTTTGACTAACATTAAATTCTACCTTAACTCCAGAGTTTCTGCTAATTCTCATCCCACAGATCTCTTCAATAATTATTTTTGTAAGATTTTTAATGATGGATATAGTATTACATACGTCTGTTTGTTTGAGTACTAAGTAGTGTACGTAATAGTTACTAATCTTCAAAATACTAAACAAAATTTCGTTGTTATATCTCAAGAATCAGGTTATTCGAATATTATATGTATATATATCTTGAAACTTTCTGACCCGTTTTTTGAGCTAACAAATAAAATGTTAATTTAAACGAGAAAACAAAAAGTAGAATTCTAGTTTTGAATTAACATAAGTATATACAATTATTTTCATCTATGAATGACTTCTTTTTATTGTAATGTTTCAGTTGTACAGCAACGCTAAACGATGTTTAACTTCACTCTCCTACATGCTGGAAGATCAACCCTATTTTGTCGGGAACAGGTGAGCTAAAACCATTTATTGTATAATATTATACGATATTATTATAAAATAATGATCTATTATATCTTATCTAGTTTTCTTATTAATTATCTATGTTATCTTATCTATTATTTCTTTATCTAACGATACAAGGGAAATCTATTCAATAACATTAAAAACAACTGTATAAATGCATTTTTAGTAATTTTAAATACATAGTAACCTTTTTTGTTGACATTGTATATTTTTTGTTACAATTTGGTAATGGCTATTAAAAATTGCAATTTTATGATATTAGTCCTATCTTTCTTTCAGACCCACGGCAGTTGACGCTCTCATCTTTAGTCGCTTGTGGCCTATTCTTAAGGCCCCATTATCTACAAACATTGTGCGGACACACTTGGACCTTTGCGACAACCTTGTTCGCTTCTGTAATCAAATTCACCAAGAATTTTTCTTCGATAAAGAAATAATTCCAGAACCACAAGGTATGCTACGGTTTATACAGGATTGATTTTCTAAAATGGGACATTTAACAAATATAAAGACAAAAACAAAATATATATTTTTCAATCAAATTATGTTATGTATATAGTATTTCAAATCCTATTTATGGGTATTATTTATGTACAGATATGTTTATTTTATGCAATAAGAATTTAGAAAGGATAAATCAATGTAATTTGTTTCTCAATTTTATGTGACTGTTATAGACTAACAATAACTTGTACATGCATTTCAAATAATTATCAACGCTTAGTTTTATTATTTGTTTGATTAAATATTCTAATTTTTTATTATCTGAATCATGAACATTCATTTTAAAGTTTGAATAAATTAAATGATATAACTCTTTCTGTAACAAAAATAACACGAGCGACATACTTGACTAAGTTTTAATTGATTAATACTTAAGCTTGAAACCTGGTTTTCTCAATATTTTTTGCTTAAATGGTATGCATGACTATTTTATCTCATAATGGGATTTAAGTTGTGATCATTAAATGTAACAAATTGTAACGGGAAAAACGTATTATTACGAATTTGCAAATTTATTGTATTATTATTTAAATACTTAATTCGCACTTTTTGTTATTTGTATGTAAATGAAGCAACACCATGATTTTTAGATTGTAATGCTGTGTCCTTTAAAAAAACGCCCATATGTAATTTACATAGTACATGTATATATGTATATATACAGGGTGTTAAAAAGGTCACGCAAGACTTTAAAAACAGTTTTATTATATTAAATACAAGTCATAGGATATTGATTATTATGGTTATGGAATTCTATGGTTATTATTTGGCTTATGGATTCGGTCATCTCTTATGACTCAATATATAGGTATAGCTCTATATAGCAAAATAAAATGTCAGTATCATATTTTGGAAAATGGCGTTATTACTACAACATACAGCGAATATCAGCAATACGTTTTTATTATCAAAATAATAGCAATGCTAGTGCCACTGCACGTTACATTCGATAACAATTTAATAGAAGCATTCCAGATTGTTCAACAAGTATACGATTAGTCAATAAATCTAAAGAACTTGGGTCTGTCCTTGATGTGACACGTTCTGTCCGACCTTCAATCATCAAGTAACCTGATTTCAATGCCACATTGATGAGACATGCAGAACAAGGTGGTTCTGTTTTGACACGTTGATTATCTCAACAAATCACAGAAGATGGGGATTACAAGGTTACATACGTTACAGTATAGAATGCTTTGAAACGGCTGGGCTACAAGCCTTACATACCACATCTCCTTCATGGATTACATAAGGACTGCTTTGATCGTCGAACAGAATTTTGTCAGACTTTTCTGGATATTTTGTGAGAGGAGGCAAACTTTACATCAAAAATCCTTTGTTCGGATGAAATTATATTTAAGATGAACTGTAACATTAACATGCGTGTGTTTGGCACCCCGGATTTTGTTATGAGGACTGCTGAGAGACAAAGTGAATGGTAGAAAGCCACGTACTCTTGAAAAATTACGGACTGCCATAGCAAATTTTGTAGCTGACATTGATGCTGACTTGTGTCGAAAAGTTTGTTTGTCGGTACCATCAGTATTACAAAAGTGGATTACAAAAAATGGACATCACTTTGAAGCAGAATTATAAAATTGTGAACTTTTTGAAAGAAAATAAGTATTTGTTTGTTGTTTACTCTATTTGTACCAAATTATGTAATGAAACTGTTGGAACAATGTTTAATGACTTGTATTTATTATAATTAATATAAGCTAACAATTTCAAAAAGCGTGTTAGCTCAACCCATTAAAGAAATTAAATATTCGTTAAATGTGTTAGCTCTTTAGTTAATAATTTTGAACTTGAGCTAACTACTTTAAACAAACTATTATACTAAAAGCATTTTGTCTAGGATATTTATAATTGTATAACTTCATTCAATTTAATGTGTTTTCTATT
>JAYRBW010050403.1:0-11217 GCA_036023295.1 Invenusta paracnida
CAGCCCCCTCCCCCCCCGCCAGTGCCAGCCATGTATATAGAATTATTATGAAAACATTGATAAGAAAAGCTATTAAGAAAAACAACTGAATAAAACTGAAAAGACTACGCAAATACATTTAAAACATTTTCTATAATTCATATATCATTTTTCTAACTTAATATTACAAATTCTAATCAATCTTTTCTTCTTGCTGCTTTTAATGAAATATATTTTAATACAACAAAACTTATAAAGATGTTTATGTTTCTTGTATAGTATATATATTATTCATTTTAACTATCTTTGTTAATAAGAAAATACTTACAATGGTTCGCTTTTTTCTACACTAAATGTAAATTAATAATATAACTTATATAAATATATATGTTTTACAATATCATATGTGGCATTGCTATCACTGTGAATAAGGGCATATTTATTGAATAAAGTTAACACATAATGGTAAACAATAATGTTCTAAAAATATAATGTTATTTTAATACACATAAATCCAGTTAAAATAAAGTAGCTGTTCGCAAATTATGCATTATTGACTGTTTAGTTGCTTTTTAATAAAAAAAACTTGATAAAAACGTTCTATGTAATTTTACATCATAAAACACCCAATTTATAGTAGTGAGAGTATAATATTATCATTATCCAATTTTTTCGAATATTTAATATTAAATAAAAACTATTAAACAATCTCATGAAAATTATGACAACCAAATGCGTCACAGACATTTAAAACTATAACAATTTCTCATCATATTTTTGTTTATTTGGTAAGTTTATAAGTTTATAAGTAGTGTTTACAGCATTTTAAAGTAGTAAAACATATTTCAAAAATATTATTGTATAAAATTAGTTATTTTTTTCACTTGAGAACATATTACTATCTTTTCAAATTATATTTCTGTTTTTGATAATGTATTTCTCAAATTTTTTATAAGTTTATCTTCCCTATTTTCACTTAACTATAATACCAAATCAAACTTGCTTGCCACATATTTAAATCATTAGGATTACTATATGGAAAAAGATGTAAGAGTGTAAACCGAAATTATGACATTTAAATGTATTTCTTTTTTTTAATATTAGCTTACAAATATTATATATAATTTAGGAATTAAAGCAATTATATAAGTTACTTTTATAAATTTTTAATATCCTCAGATTTGTTTTGGTTTCTGTCATGGCACCTACCTTGAAATTAGACTCGAAAAAAATGTTTATTGAATGTATAATTGTTTTTCTAAGAATACTCTAAAGTTAGAAGACTAATATGATTAACTCTAACTATTTATATTAACTATCACTACATATATTAACATTGTACAATTGATATTTCTTCTCTCTCTTCGTGAGCAGATTAATATTCGTAAAAAGTACTCAACTGTATTTTTTACTGTCCAATTGTGTTGTTTGTAGCAGAAAATGTGATATTATTTTTTAGATGTTTTATTGATTTTCAAATGATGGACTTAAATTAAATATATACTTTCAATATGATATAACCAATATTTTTGTAATACACATATAAGTGCAAATAATCATAGAAATGTTTTTTAACATCATACAACAACAACCAAAAAATACTTATAACTCCACAAATATATATTTTAAATATTGCAAAATAGTCCCGTTGCAGCGTTATATTACTCATGAATAGTTGTTTACTCAGATGTGGAAGCTTCCTGTCAATTATAGATGACGCTTCTACAATCACTATCACGGTAAGTATATTCATGGAGTAATAGTTTATACATACCATCTCAGAATATAAGAGACAATCTCTTAAGAATTTAATCATATCTATACAAATTAAATATTGAATGTTGAAAAAAACTGCAACATTTGTAGCATATAATCGTAGAATTCCATTTTTTTATTTTTTTATACTTATTTTATTAAGATATTGTAATACGATAATGTTATAAAAAGTGAGAACTATTTTTTTAAATTAGTTTAACATATTATCGATAAGTAAAAACCCGTATTTATTATTTATGTTCAGATTTGAAAAAATCATCTTTATTTGGAGTCTTGAAAAACTTACAATTATAACACTTACTACAATGAACTACTATTTTTCTGTACTAACAGCACTTGGTTCTTTATATGTATAATTATAACTGATTTATTTAAAATACATCCATCCTAGATTTTCGAACGAAGAAAGAATTGGAAAATAATACTTTCATAATCTAACAAAATGAAATTTCTAAAACTTTTAAAAGAGAATTTTTGGATGATTTCTTTCTAAGAAAAACTGTGTGAAGGATTTTAATTAATTAAGTTAGTAGTAAAACTCTTTAATTTTACTAAATAAAGTTAGATATTTTTATGTATTTTATTGGGTTTATTTCATTCTGTAAGGTATAATTTCAATGACTAACGATTTCACTAAATTGTCAAATTTCTGTTAGGAAAATTGTTCAGCATTTTATCCTGCATTTTATAGAATACATGGTTTTAATAATTTCCCACAATTTATTGTATTCCAACAATTGTTATGTTAAAGTTCCGTAAACATTTAAAGGATTATATTAAACAAGAATCTTTAAAGAAATTATCATATTTTAAATATTGGTAAAATAATAGTAATAAATATATTTAATTAAACAAATAAACTGATTTATTGGCTATATAATGAAAACAATATTTCAAGTAAATGTTGGTTTCCTGAAACCGCATAGCTAGTAAATATGGATCATTATTATTCATATGACAATATTATTGTTATTATTTTATTTTTCGCATTTTTATATTTCTAGATATTAAAGTGAGTTTATATTGGATTAATTTTTTTATTCGTCAACATTAAAAGAGCTTATATTTATAGTAGCTTAAAATTAAGTTATTTATTTCTGTTGTAAATTAAGAAATTAGTTTAGCTATTAAATGAATCAGTGTAATTATATTCTGCATTTTTTGGTATGCAATTAGATTTTACAGGTAACTGTGTTTAAGATTAATACCAATTATTGTAATTATTGTATGCTTCTGAAATTAAAAGAAGGAAAACATATGTTTTTAATGTGATTAGCTTAATTACACTTAGCGTTTCCCGATTTCATACATTTCAATCAAAGCATATAAATCATCAATCTTAATAAGATACTTAAACTGTGTTTTCTTTCGTGTGTATAAACTGTTTCCACAAGATAATTCAAGAGATTGTTTACTGCAGATAAAGATTGCAAAGGCTCTTAGCATTGATAAATAATTTCAATGAAAATAATGACTGAGTTCATGGAATATCGACAGATAGATATTCAAATCTTAATGTCAAAGATTATGAAAAATATTGCTTAAAAATAATTTCTCTAATATGTTAAATCTTGTATAAAGTGTTAGATGTAAATGTAACTAATTATAGATTATAGATTCATGTAATATGTTAAAACTATTTAAATCTCGACAAAGCATCTTAGACGACTAACATTATAGTAGAACTAATTTGTTGTGCTAATTTTTTGTGGTTTTTTGTTTATATTTTATGTTGTTGTTGTTGTTGTTGCGGACAATAAACATTAATTACAAGTATTAATATGTATGCTTACCATATTGAGATACAATAATATTTCATAAACAAATATTTACTACATGATAAATGTAAATCAATAGTATTTGAAACTCATAAAATTAATTACAGAGTACTGATAAGATGTAAGAAAAATGAATAAAATATAAATCAACTACTTTGGTTTAAATCAAACTACATTCGTCGATTTCATTAATGAGTTAAAATAGTTTGTTCGATTATTTAAAATGTCCAATTATATTTACATACATGTGATAGATAAATGTTTATTGAATTTATACTATATGTATGTATTACTAAATTATACATATTAATACGATTCAATGTTGCAGCATTTACCATATAACTTCAAAAAAACAAGTAAACCTTAATGCCATAAAATTCGTTGTCTCAGAATTGGGATACATCCAGACAACATCCTGTTATAATACTGTCAACAGTTATATTGATTTTGCAAGATACGAATTTCCCGTAGTTGTATATACTATGTGACTATTCACCATACTTGACAAACAGAGCATTGAAGTAAATGTGTAAAACAATGAAGAAAAATATAATAATCTAAAAAGTTACGAATTTATTTAGGATTTCTATTTCAATAAGGACACAAATTTCGATTCGTAATTACGACAAGTAATCTGATATAAAATTCTTCATTAAAAGTCAACTGAGTAATTGCTAAATGTTCAAAATCTCTAATCACTGTTATTTAAAAAATGCATGCTTGGAATTATTATTATACATATGCCCATTCTGAATATTTAATGAGTTCTGTTGATATTATATTCGAACTTATTATACCCTGACAATGGATCATTATTCCAAATAATATTGTCTACTTTTGAGGACACTAATTAGCAACTCAATATAGGCTAAACATCTTACAGTGATATTTTTCTGGATAAGACTTTTAGTTACACGCGTTTTTCTACTAATATTACTTCTATATTATGATGTATAAAAGATAATATAAAATGGATTTTAGAAAATCGTTTTGCTTCCGTTGTTTATTGTTATTTATTTTGTTATTATTTATATAAGTTAGTTAAAATACTTATTCTAGTTTTATTATGCAATTATAGTTAATGTTTTTTAACTTGCTCGATTATCATTTTTCTATTTAGCTCATACATAGTACCTATTTTACAGAAAGCGTTTGATTACAATAATATATTACCCTTAAATGAAGTATGTCAAAGTTGATCAGACAAAATGCTCTTGATATCCCATTCTAATTAGTAATATTAACATGTTTGTTAACAGTTTAAATTTTTCCTCATTATTTTAAACATATTTTCAATTTAGATAGTAGAAATAAAATAATTACTTTATTTTTTAAATTCCCTCTTTCAGTAGATTGTTGGTTTGAGTGTTAACAAATAATTTTCCATCTGATGCACAATAAGTGAATTAAGAAAAAGTATTGGATCTGGATTTGATTAAATCGTATTGATTACAAGTGGTAATCTGTCTACTTAGTGGCAGTTTCGGTGAAATAATTCGAATATTTGTTTGTACACATTGAATAGAAAACAAATTATGTCTTGTCATCTAAAACTATTCGTATTTAGCATAATGTAAGTATTGTAAAACTACGCTCCCTACCAGAGTTTCTGAGAAAATAATTATCTCTAGAGTCAAATTGGTACCTTCTTAGCCATGCCTAAAAGGAAAAAATGTCGGCGGCACACAGAAAGATAATGAATTTAGCACACTTGTAATCATAAGTGGTAAAACTTGTGTCAGTTGAAAACTGAAGTTATTTGTTGTCATAAATAATAAATGTGATCCTCATGTTGCTAAATACGTCATACTTATATGCTTATCTTGAGTGATATAATTCTTTTTTATTTTTAGACATCATTTAAAATGTCATCTGGATGCAATAATTATTTCTACTAATGAAGACAGGGTGGTAATCTAATAATTTGGTTGATTAAATGGCATTTCACCCAATTTAAAATTAGTAAACAATTATTATTAACTCACAGTTAACATTTTAATGCACATGTAAATGGGAGCAAAAGTTGCGTCTATAAAGCATAAGGAAATTGATTTTTATTAATGTTCTTCCCTCTTAGGATTCCAACTACAAAGATAATATATAATTCGTACAAAAAAATATAGCAATAGTTGAAAAAAATATTTGTTTTATGTAAAAATTGATAACATGAATATAAATGATTACAAATTTTAACATGTAATATAAAACATACCAATTGAGTTTTTCAATATTACTTTTCAATTCATGATTATATAAAAAAAGTCATATATAAACTTTCTTTTAGAAAGAGTAAATCTGTCAAAAATGTATTACAAAAATAAGCGTTAAATTCATTATTGTCTTTCAAATTTACGAACTGTCTCTTTTTGTTCAAATTAGAAGTACACAAATCGTGAAGCATAGTAATTATTTCATTTTGAAATATTGTTTAATTTCTCATCAAGGAATCTCCATCGTTACGTAATGGGTAATCAATAATCGAATTCTTTATTCTGACTGTAATAAATTAAGTATAGAACCAGCATGCAAAGCAATTAATTATAGAGCGATGAAGGTAATGTTTATTTAATAAAAAGTAAAACAATAATAATAAAAAATTGTTCAAATATAATACACATTTTTTGTAAGACAACTTAGAAAAATACTTGATCATTTGATCATATTAGAAATACAAAGAAAACGTCAAAATATATTGAATCAGTGATTTTAAATTGTGTGAATGAAACATATAATGTTTACATATTTAAATAAATTTAGTTGCAGATTTCGGTATATACATAGATAGGGTAGTAATTTGACGTTTCGTTAAAAGGTTTACAAATCATTTTTATTGACCATTATTATCGGCCCAAGATTGACGAAACGATTAGCTTTGTTACCATTTTTTTAACTACACCGCAACCATAGACATTTTAGACAGAATTGGTTTTAAAATATTAAAGTATGTATATAATATATACCGCTTATTTATTTATAAGAACACTTCCTACGTTCCTTCATCCATAACTGGTTTGCATGGATCTATTAGAAGGATCGCGGTGGTAATTGGAGTTGTGGTTGTGGTTGCAACCTAATACAGACAATTGCGAGCTAAAGTTAGAATACGTTTTTCTCCTGGCTATTAATTATTTGGTAGTTTTTGAAGGCGTATACAACTACATACATAGTATCTTTTGATGAAGTATGTCTCTCTTTAGTTAATCCTATAAATGCCAAGTCAACTATTTATGGAATCGATGTTTGTATTACAAACATCTGGAATACCAGGAAGCGTAGATCGGGATTTCCTTTTTATCATAATACTTTTGGATTGTTCTTATGACTTCAGTTAGACTAAAATGCAAATCGAGTAGGAATTCATAATTGTAAATTGCAAATATAATCTAAGTATTCTCCAACGAATACTTGAGTCTCAAATAATGCCTGATTTCATACTCAGCTACAGTGAGCAATGTGTCCCTTTGTCTTGACCAAATATTCACTTTCATCATCATCAGGTGACTATCTTCCCTGATTGCATAGTTCAATGTTCTTTGATTTGAGAAGAATGCATGAACTCCCCTCCCATCAAATAGATAATAATTATCGCGTTTTTTTCTTTCAAATTTTATAAGTTACCGCATCTGGAAGCCAGCGCGGGAGTTGTTGGATGATCTATCTAGAAAGCATGTTCGGGGAAATTGAAAAGGCCTTTGAAGCATTTCAATAGCTTTGCGTATGTAATTGAAAGAGCAGAGTTAAGATGAACATATGTGTTTCGGTCGATTTTGGCAGGTAACCAAATCTCGGCAGATTTTTGTATCTATTAATGTCCACAAATAGAATAATTCAAGAGAACATTATTTTAAAGTAAGACGTAAAAGGTGCATCTCCTAACTAAACGTGCTGATTATAATACTAAAGGACGAACACACAAATATATGCATGCTTTTTTTTACTTTTCGATCTGAGATGTAATTGAATATATTTTCGGAACAATTTTAATAAGCAATGTAGTGTTAATTCAAGATCAGTGGTCCCTTATGCGTAAGAAGCTATTAATTGTGCTAATGTATATATGCTATAATACCTCAAAATACTGTGCATCTTAAATTTAGTCATACTTTGTAGAGTAATTTAAATAGTCTCATTTAGAATCTCTTTTCTTTAAATCTAATTGTAATATCACGAAAGTAGAGTCGTAAAAATGCATAATTTTTGCCCTCAATGCAACACCATGAACAATGGTTAAAGATGTTAAAGCTAATATTATACGGAAGATAACAATTCATGATAACAACAAATGTAGTAGAAATTCTTTATATTTTAATATGTCGGGTAACAGTGAACACTTTTATGTTTATTTCGTTATTTAAAATGTGCCTTAAACTTTAGTTTTTACATCTGATTGAAATAATTTCAAAAATTCTACATTATTGAACTCGACTAACGTTATCAATATTTCATATTAAAATTATATATATATATATCAAACTAAAAAATATATTTTTTAAATACCCATAAACACACAAATATTATATAAAACATATAAAAATCTAAAATTTAAAATTTAAATTAAACATTCCTAAATTTCATGTTATTACAAAATTTATGATGTGCAGGTATGAGGCAAAAATGTACGTTTTTATATATACTATATATATATATATATTAACTAAATATTGTATTTCATAACCCAGAAATCCTTTAAACAAGGTTATATTTTTTATAAATTAGTTCATCTCTGCATTAGATTGAATTCTAAGGAAGCAAGTATCACCCCTGCCGCGATCGGTGGCAATATGCGGTCGGTGGGGGAATCATGAAAGATGGAAGCACAGATGTGACACTAGTAAGAATCAAGTGGTATCAATGATGAAACGATACACATACAGGAACAGCACAATTCACGGTATTACCGGGTTACCAGAGTGATATACATACAGATGAGTTACGAGTTATCCCATCCCAGCGCATCCCATTCCATTCCAGCCCATCTATTCCATCCTATTTATAGCGCATTTAACTTTATTTAGTAGGCCTACCTGTTTATAGGGGAGTAGTTCTACTGATCCAGTTTCGATGTATTTTACCGGGGAGTGTTCAGATACTCCCCCTATGAATGCACAAATATAGATATGCATACTTGACTGACGAGCAAAACCTGGACAGCTTCCTCCCATTTACTCTATCGATAATGCAAGAAGGAGCCTTCCTTCTACTGCTATCTTTATATTCGGTAAAGTTTTACTTTGCGATATTAAAATAGATTAAAAAGATAGAGATGCACCCATCTTGATCGTCTGAAACGCTTTCCTCGATATTTAGTTGAAAATTAAAGTGATGCAATACATTTATGAAACTATTAGAGAAAATATTTTTCGCCTTTTTTTACATTTTTACATTATTATTATTTTTTCTTACGAAGTCAGTTATGTAAATGAATCAAACTGATCGGCCTTCTACGTTTAAATACACTTATTTTTTAAATAAAATAACTATTATATTACTAATATGAGGTGTTTTTTTTATTTCACATTACTTATAATTAGAAACATTCTCAATATGTTGGGTATAGCTTCTTATAGCACACGTATATTTATGCCGTAGGCATTTACGTATTCCCTATCAACAAAGAATCTAATGTATGAATATAAACATTAAAATGTGCATTTAAAATAAAAATTATGTCAATTATTTTCCTTTTGTGTCAAAATGAATTAGATAGAACTTGAAGAAAAAATATTGAGCACAAAAAACGTCACATTTTTAACATCCCGAACTTTTATCCAACGAAATAATCTGGATAAATAACAGGTTTCAATTTGAAATACATATACATACATATATATATATATATAATTCAGAGTGTAAGGTGGCAACATAAATAAAAGAGGAAAGAAAGATATATTAGCCTGAAAAGAAAGGTTTTTCTTACTTAGGTAACACTGAGAAATACTTTTAAAGAATTGTCTTCTATCTTCCTGTCTTAATTTGACAGTAGCGAAGAAAATCAATTTCAATACTGTTTTTAAATAGTCTGTTAAAATAAAAGTCATTTGTATATTTGCAGGATTAAATGTGATATCGTTATACATTGTATGTATGAATATTAAATCAAGGACTACTTTAATATCAGTTAATACTTTAATGCAGTTAGTTAAGGTAGTCCTTGTATTGAATCTTTGAAACTTATTACAAGTTGTAATCAAATTCCTAATTTTACTTTACTTAAAAGGGCTACGTATGGGCTATAAAGAAGATATGTATATTAAAATTAATTTCTTTAAATAAAAAATATTTCGATTCACAAATAGCAAAAAAATGAAAATTACAAAAATAGTATTCATTTGTTTTTATGATTTAGGATATAGGTGCTTGTATGATATTATGTATGTGCATTTTTAAATAGCAAGATGTAACATTTTTATATACGTCCTAATAGAGGAGCTTATAAAAAGCAGGCTAGCTTAATAAAGGTTACTGATGTCCCATATGTGTGTATGTGTGTAGTCAATTGACCCTTACCTACTATACATATATTTTGTACCGATAAAAATATTTAGATCATAAAATCAGAATAAAGTGATATATAGGAATATGCCTATTAAAATTTCCTTTTCATGTTTCTAAATTCAAAGGAACATATTTCCATAAAGACGGCATATATACAAATATTGAAATATGCATCTTAGAACCATGTGCATACTTTTATTGGTTTCATTAATTTTAAAATTATCAATTGTCATTTGATTACGTTGGTCTGATTACAAGTTGAGGTATCATGAACGAATTTGTCAGTGTATTTAAAATATGTATGCTAATATGTATTCTCATTTCTTAAAGTTGTATTTATTTCGTCGTAAATACAACCATCTTAATATCATTTCGTGTCAAAATAATGAATCTGGTCTGATTACAATTTGTCCTCAAAAGCGCGTATACCGTACAATTGTAGCTCTATAGAATTGATTTGAAGTCATTTAATTCATTTCAAAAAGTTTATATATCGTTATTTAACTAGTAAGCATAATTATATTATGTTTCACGCGAATTTGATTCTTGTATTCCTATCAGATTGACAGCGTGATTACAGCAATTTCTATGGAAAGCTATTAATTTTTAAATAAGTATGTGTCTCTGGAAAAGGAAAAATCACTCATTTTAATAATTTCTCTGAAAAAATATTTACCTAAAGGCTAGATTCACAATAACTAGATTAACAACGATAAATCGGCACGATAAAATATCGGCCTATGCATTTACAATACAACGATTATCGGTTAATGAGACTGTATTTGATTGGATGGATGCAAAGTTTAGGTGGGTATATATAATGTATATTATTTAAACTTGTGTGATTAAAGCTATTGTAAAATATCGGCGATTCTTGTTATCCTTCGAACGTACATCGTACAGATGCATAAACTGTCTATCAGCTTCAATATTAGCTTCATCATTCATATTAAAAAAATAATTATTTAAAAGATAGTTAAATTGGAGTAGTCGGTTACAGTACAAATCGCACTACACAATAGTATTCTGAATAGTATTCACTGAATAGTATTCACAATAGTATACAATAGCGGGAATACGGCTGACTTTCAGTGTCATTTCAGGCCATCGACAGTGACCTGAATACTGATTGGCTCAGCCTTTCAGGTCATCGAGAGTGACCTGAATACTGATTGGCTCAGCCTTTCAG
>JAYRBW010050414.1:0-11216 GCA_036023295.1 Invenusta paracnida
TTAAGAATTCGGTATTACGGCCCAAAAAAATAGTAATAGTAAAAAAATTATTACTCTAGAATGATTCTCGAGTAATAACGATGACCATTTTATAAAGCTAGCTGAACTCCCTAGGCCTTAATATAACATTACATAATTAAAAACTAAATATTTTAATCACTCTAAGTGTAACTTACAGTACCTACACTACTACTAAATAAATGTTAGTTTAGTTTAAATTAAAAATGATCACCATTTAATATTTATTAATTTTTCAAATATAGTTGAGCTTCTGTCTTGTACTAGTTGTAGAATCTAGAATGTAGCTTTATCTTATTCTTATTTAATTCCATATTTTTCTTTAGAAAAACCCAGTAAATTTAAGTTATCATGCAACCATATGATTATGATATATGTATAGTTTTAAAAGATATTAATACTAAAATATAACTTATAAGCTGCATACAATTAACAAGACTTATCATTAACAATTATATATTATCATCATCAATGACAATGGTTATTATTTATAAAAAAATATATATTTTAAGTTAGTTTGATATTAAGAATCTATTGGCTGGTATAATTATAAATTTGCTGTGCACAAAAATACCTATGGCTATTTATGATAAAAGCTAATTAAATTTTAATTAATCTATTTTAAATATAATTAGACTATGTACTTATCTTTATTATTTTTTCATATTTATCAATTTTATAAATCTAGTATTCTTTTACATAGAATATAATTATAATATATTACATTATCATTGTATTTATTTTTAATGTTATTACCACTAATTTGATCCCAATTTTATTTTATTAATTCTAATATTTTAATAAAATTTATTAAGTTTTAAATCATCAAGAAAATTATATTTAAGATTACTTAAAAGTAATTGTATATAACATGGAATATATACAATTTTTCAACTAAAAATATCTATGGGCGCAAGAACTGCTAAGTAATATATAGCAGTCTAAAAAATTAAACATTTTTATTTTAAAATGTAGTTTTAAAATTAGAGGATTTTTATCTATAAAAAATTAGTATAAAAAATTATTTTAAATATCTTTATATATATAATATATCATATTATTTCTGTTAAAAAGATAATGATTTTTACAAAAATGATAAAATGTGACATTTTCAAAACTTATTTAATCATTTTCTATATAAATATACATTGAAAATAATATAAGGAAAATTAAAATACAAAAAATGAAATATTGGCACAATTTTTAGATCTTTTATATTTCTTCATGAATTTATAAATTTGAAAACATATTTAAAAATAAGAAATACCAACAAATCTTTTTAAAAATAAAAAATCTGAAAAAATTTCATGAACTGTTTAAGTGCAGAAATTATAAAAATTGAACCCCACTTGCACTTAAGAAAATATGACTCTCAAATTTTCATTATTAGACAATAATATTATTGTATTAATTATTATATTACCATTGAAATAATATTTTTATATATTTATACATTTCTTAGGTTGATAACTTTATTCTGTGAAAATAAAAATAACATTTAATTATTTGTGACCATTAAAAAATAATGTATTGCAAGATTAATATATACAGTGTGTCCACATGTTGTCAAAATTTGTGCATGTCCTTGAATGTCCTTGAACTTTATCACTGTACTCGAATGTACTCAAATTTGTTTCAATGTACTCAAATTTTTTTGTGTTTACAATTTAAAAAAATGATTATGTTATTTCAAAAATGCTGTATCAGGTCTGTATATTTAAAATTATATTTACTGTATTATTACTTTGTGTGTATTGCTTATTATATTTAATACAATATTACTATTCTCAAATATATATACTAATTGCAGGGAATACTTCAAGTAGAACTGTTAAGTAGAGAATACTTATACAGAGTAGTCCCTAACTAGTTGTTCTTATTTATAAATAGTAGCATCACAAGGTGCTAAGCATGACCATTATGGTTACAGAGAAACAGGTGATTCCGGTATGCTGAGCTGTCATTAGGTAGGTCCAGTTGAAAATTTAAAAAAATTATTGATAAAAAAAGAAGAAAGGGCAGCAGAACTGATGCAATCTCTTGCTAAAAGGCGGAAACTATTGGAGAAATTGTAGTGATTGTTCAAGTACTAGTAACAATGTTGTGTTATCCTATTATACATCCTATTTTATTCATATTTTATACCTACCTATTTTATTATTAGGTATACATAATAATCTGTAGATGCTTTTTATCATGCACATAAATATATTTTTGTACATAAGTGTATATTATTTTTGGTTTCTCAATCAATCAGTCAGTATCTAATAAAATTTTGTGTTGATTTATAAATTGCTCCTTGTTAATTTTTGTGTCCTCCTCAAAAAATGAATGTCCTCGAATTTTTTTGTGTGTACTCGAAATGTCCTTGATTTTTTTAAACAAACATGGACACCCTGTATATATAAAACATGACATACTACAATGAAACACATATTTCTGGATTAATATACAACAGTTTTATTCAGAATTTTAGAATAAAATTAGTTAAAAAACTGCACAGATCACTGAAACAATAATATTTTTATACCAAATACCATTTATATCAATGCAATCACCATATCATTCCATAGTTAAAATATGACTAATATTGTCATTAATAGTTGCATGCCTTTACATAGGTATAAACATGACTAGTATTATTTGATTAATTGTTGTTATCACAAAAATGATAGCATGCATTTTTATAGTTGAAATTAGACTAATAATTTAAATCATGGTTGCAAATATTATTGCATGCATTTATATAGTTTAATTAAGACTTAGCTAATTAAAATCTAGATATATGGATCCTACCTAAAAATTTTAATATGGTAAAAAAAGAGCAATAAGTAATAAATATTGAGTTGGTAGTGAGTATGTAAATTGGACAAAAATGAAATAAATATTTTAAAATTACATTTGTGTATAATTCTATATGTTGTAATTTAGCATTTGGTTATTTGAATATCAATTTATAATATCCTAAACTAACTATATTAAAATGATGATATATTCCTCAAAATAATGCATTGTTCTGTTATCTTACAACATTTGGGGCATTGTATTAATAGAAAAAGAAGTTTGGGCAAAATGCTAAAAATTATTGTTCAACATATTTTGGAGGATGCAACATTGCTTTCAGCATTGAGTTTGTGCAACACACACAATGGAGAGAACTCTTGTAAAAATGGTAGTCCATACTATAGCACTACCACTATCTGCTGTCCTGTTCTTAATCCCAGTTGGGAGGTGTCAGCACCCTGATTTTTAGGAAGGAGAAAGTCCAGTTGCTGTTCTAAAGGACCCCATGGGATTGTCAAGAAGGTTGAACTGGAACATGAATGAGCTGGGCAAGAAAGAAGAAGATGGGTGTGTATCCATAAAAGCTGGTGGGGTGACTTTGCTATTTACTTTCCTTGGGTCTAGAGTATGGTAGGATACAACTGACTTAATGGACTGAGGTTGACTTTCCACATATTGAACCAGTTGGTATCCTATTTTTGGTTTGTTGGAGTTTGATGTTATATGTGTATGTCCTTGGACACCAAAGGTGATGGCATCAGCATAGGCTATTGTGAATCATTAGGTTGGAGCTTCCCACAGGAGGTTGTCCATGTACATATGTCCAGATTGTAGGAGATAAGACTGAGCTTTAAGGTAGGCCATAAGAAAAGACTGTTATGGGAGTTTGCACTTTGCCAGTCCAAGAGAAAGTTTTTGATCCACTTTATGTAGCATGTTGGTATTCCTTTCCTGCTCATTTTGGATAGTTGAGGCCTCTTCTTCAAACCAGGTCATAGACTTTGGAGAAATCTGTTAATAGCAGGGCTTATTGTTTTGTTAAAATCCATCTTGAATGAGTTGAGTGATAGTAGCTATCTGCTCTTATGTTGGATCTATTAGTTTGGAAGCCCACAGGATTTTGTCCCCTGATTATATCTATATATAGGTCAGCCTTTCATTAACAAGGCATTCACTCAGTTTCCCAATACAGTTTAGGATGCTGATGGGTCTGTAGGGCAAGGTGTGATTAACAGATTTCCCCAGGCAGGGGATGGGTTGATATTGCACCAGGCTCTTGGGATGTTAAAAGAGGTGCACAACATGTTTATAATTTTAAGGAGACAGTTGTGAGCAAGAGGTGTAAGATACTGGATGGGGATAGTGTTTGTTAGGGATCTCATCAGGGGCAGAATGGTCAGGGAGGTGGTTGATGGTGCAAGTGAGGTCATCAAGGGATAATGCTAAGCAGGTGTCATGGCAAGAGCAGGGTGTGTCAGTGGCATGGTTGCAGATCTTGGTGTCTTTGGCCCATATTCCTGAAGCATTGCTAATTTAATAATGTGATTAACTTAGTGTCCAACTAACTAGTTACTGTTAGTAAGTAATTCTCAAAAAATATTAGTTAGCAGTCACTAAAACGTTATGATGATAATAAATCATATCAGCTGATTGTTTCAGCCTATAAGATTGGTGGATTTTAGTTAGTTGGTAGAAAAGTTAGCACTTATGCTACTAAGTTGGGCATACTTATAATATTTAAATAATGCATTTTTTAGATACATAAGTGCATACCCCAATACTTCTAGAACATGTAAACTATAATTTGGGGCTACAGAAAAAAAATCTCTTATTGAGTTGATTAGTGAAACACTATGTAGAACAATAAATTTTAAACAGTGATACAAGGAGAAAGGATGGGATGAATTTACAAGATCTTTTGCTAATAAATTCTGTATCTAGGTATGACTTAAGAAATAATTAGAGCTTCTAAAATCAAAAAACAGTTAGCATATATAGATCAGTGGCATTTGATGTAAAAATATGATAATTGTGCTGCATTTTGAAATCAATATCTTTGGTAAAATTTAGAATTAATGGAATATTCAAACGTTTTATCTATGTCAAATATACAAGAGGACACATATTATTTGATGTAAATTTATCAAACGAACCAATGCTTCGTGAATATGGATCTTGTTTAGATCTTGGTAGCTGATTGACAGCTGCATACTGACTGCATGCAGAAAAAGCTTGCTCTTTCAGAGCTGGAATTAGCAATGTTATGTTTCCCTGATAGAATTGATGGCTGCTAAAAATGTGGAAACAGGTGCTGTCTATGGCTCTGATTACACTATAGTTTTGTGGAAGGGATTTTTTTGTTGTGGCTGCTGACAAATTCTTTCCAGAGATCCTTCTGTTCTATTAATGAGAGCCTTTTGGGATGGAGTCATTAGCAGCTTGAAAAATCACAAAGGAGTGGTATTTGCTGTCTTTGTGAATCGATAAAAGGGGATCGAGAGTGCAGTCTGTTAGGAGAGAGTCTAGAAGGGACCTGAATTTGCAGCTCAGTCAACTTTTTTAACACAAATTGGGTTTTGCAAAGGTAGAGGAATTTGACTTTGTGGCTTTGGAGGTCTGCTGGTGAAATCAAAGGTCAGACTCCCATGTAGAGTTTGGGGTATTTGCTGATGGGTCAGTAGAACAAGCCCATACAACATTTAGTAAATGTTGAGCAGTTAGGAGAGACACAATAGAGATTTTTTGGGCATGTTTGTGTATATATGAAATATACATAACTGCAAGAGTTGAATAACTGACTTCAACTATAAGATTTAATTTAAGGCTTGAATTTATGTAATTCAGAACGCTTCTGTTATACATATATTGTTTAAAATGAATTATGATGATTAAATATGTGTCAATGTATTACATTGATATTATTATATAGTTAAGCCCTACTTTATATCAAGAATAAACCAAGCTGAGTAAAGGTTTCTGGATCTTAAATACTCATTAGTTGCTTGAAAATCAGAAATTAGAAGCTTGAATGTAAAAATTAATAAAAACATTAGCTGTTACAGCTTACTAGGCTTGTATATTTTATTTCTCAGTGATTTATTGCATATGTTAATTCTTTGTAACTTTGAAATTTGTACAAAGTCTTTGAGAAACGCATTTGCATTGTTATATGCTTTTTGTCTTTTATCAAAAGGCTTACCATGTATGCCAGTGTCGCCTTCAAATTATTTTTTATTGAAATCAGTAACTCTAGTGTAAATACCAGAATTATCACTAGAATTAAGTAGATATTTGTATATATATTTTACGAATAAACAAAATTTTAGTGCTAAAATATTGGTAATATATTACATTACTCAATATATATATGTAGGTATTTTTGTTAGCAGATGTATTTCTAAATTATTATTTGTCTGTTATTTATGTTAATATATATTTTATCTAAATTTTATTATTTATTTTTGAAATTGTGGAGTTTTATATAGATATTAATCTTCAAAAGCACCCCCAACGTGAAAGTTATTTGGAAATATTGCTGATTTTATCTAAATATAATATGTATATCATAACATAATAATAGCAGACTTTGTTAAATTTGATGGTAATATTCATTTAGTAAATTTTATTAAAATGTAAAGAAATTATTAATAATGAGACCATATTAACATCTGTTTACTTGTTTGTCTATGCAATTATATATGTACAACTGTATATATGCTAATTTGATACATTAAAATACTCCTCGTTCCTAGATGATTGACCACTTGAGGTGCCTCTGCTCAGTTTGAAGGATCAGTGTTGTGCGCACACACACATTCACAAGCCCGCATAAAGATCTTCACCATCCATCAGCCCATTTTGATAAGAATAGTGTTGTGTGTGTGAGAGAGAGAGGGGATGTCGGACAATGGCAGCTCCATCACGCCAGTGGCTCATGTGGTGTTCATCTGTCAGCCGACCTCTCACCCCTTCCAGGAGCGACAGGTTGGTCTCACAGAGCCTGTGAAGGTAGGAAGGTCGGTGGCCCGCGCTCGTCCAGCACCCAACAATGCCATCTATGATTGCAAGGTGCTATCGAGGAATCACGCCGTTGTCTGGTATGAGAATAACAAGGTAGGTGGATAGAATAGATGACCTTGAGTTTGGACGTGGCCATTAAAAGTCGTGTATATGGTATGATTTCCATTGGAATAAAAAGGGGAAATCGAGCTAAATAATTTTGGCAAATAATGAATCAAGTTGGGTCTAAAGATTCCAAACTTAAATTTCAAATTTAGAATATGTAGCTCAATAATTCTGTCATAATTTGCTTAAATATTATGAAGTAAATATATAAAAATATATTTTTTTTAATGGCTTCGTCACATAGTTTTCTCTTTTGCCAGTATTTGTCTTCTACTTTTAGTCTTTTTTATGTTTCCTTTGCTTTGTTAAATATCCACAAATTTGTTACTTAATCTTTTTTAATAATACTTTTAATAATTTTTAAAGTGGTTATTATTTACAAAGTGCATTTATATATTTAAAACATTATTTTTATTGATTGCTTATTTCAATTTGATCCTAATCATTTATTTCTATCAACTCTTTAAGTTTCACATATTTTAGCAACTCAAATTATCTGGGTGACACTTGTAACACACACATACTCTCTCTCTCTCTCTCTCTCTCTCTCTCTCTCTCTCTCTCTCTCTCTCTCTCAGTTCTATTTGCGCGACACGAAGAGCAGCAATGGCACCTTTGTCAACAGCCAGCGCCTGTCCAAGGGAGCTGAAGAGAGTCCCCCGAGGGAGATCTTCTCGGGCGATATCATCCAGTTTGGTGTCGACGTTATGGAGAATTCCAGTGAGTGCAGGCCTGTATATCAGTAGTAGTCTAATTCTTGGTCTTACCTACAGCTGCTGCCCTGTTGGTGAACTGTGGTCTTGTCAGGGTAAATGTATCAGGCAGTAGAAGCCCATTTAGATTAAATTTTGGTGGCAGCTAAATAGTACATATAGTAGTTTGTATTTCTGCTGAAAAGGGCATTTTATTTCGTGAGTGTTACCATTGGAGACATCACTGCCAGCTTTCCCCATACTGCTAGTACTTATCTACATACACGAGTGAAGTATATAACCTCTAATTTAAACTTTTTAAATAATTTATATTAAAAGTGTCATCAATATTTTGCATTATTGTATTGTTTTACGATATGGAAAATTCGGAATTTCTGCCGTTAAATGTCAGCCTCAGTTAAATTTATATTACAGGGTGACCGCGCTCCTTGAAAACTCCTTATTGGAGTTGTACCTCCTTAAAAATAACAACCTCCTTAAATTTAAAAATTCAGCTGCCTAAAAAAATTATGTCGTTTTTGCTAAAAAATATCTGCAAATATCTACATTTGCAATATGGATGCGCGGTCAGTTGTGGCACGGCGACAAGTTTATGACGCAGTACAGTACATGCGTGGCATTGAAAATGTTCACTTCCACCAATCGCCTTTTTGGGTTCTGTCAGAGGTGCACGTGCAGCTTACCGCTTAGAGTTGGAGCAACTGCAACAACAACAATCTAAAGCCAAGGCAAATGAGGTGTGTGAATACCTTACTACAGGCTTATACCATATGCGGTATTTGTACCCGCCCTTCATAGATAATTTATTCTTTGTTTCTGTAGGCCCAAAAGAGAAAAATGAGAGAAATCGATGGTTTGCAAGCAAAACGGCGACATCTTAGTGGTATCATGGAGGAATTATCCAATGAATTCAGAATTGCTGCAGATGAAGCAGAAACGAAGAAGAATTGGTTGTTGTTGTCCAAAAGCAATGCTCTGCGGAAGAAGGCAATAGATCATTATTTAGAGATTCTAGTGTTGGACAAAAAGATTGTTGAATTGAAGATGTTGATTAATTGATGTTTACATATAATATGTGTTGTATTATTATTCAGATTCAGTGTGTACATGAATTTTGAATAAAGCTGTTTTTTCTTGAAATTCTGATTTTTTAGGTATAATAACCTTCTTGAATTTGATAGTCTAAAATGCGCGGTCACTCTGTATTAAATGTAATATGTTAATATTTAACCTTTTCAATAAGTTAAGTAGATCTCAGGTTGATATTCGTGTATAGTAAATATAAAGATAGAAAATGTCGACACATTTTTTAATTTACCATACCCAATAGGAAGTGTGATTACAATAATTAACACTAATGGAATTCTATTTTGGAATTAAGGGCGTATTTTTATGTCCCTTTTGAATCACTAAATAAACACTTAGGTAGTATCTAATTAGTTACACTAGGCGATATGTATGCGCAAAAGGATTATCAATAGCTAGCCACCCTCCCTCTTACAGAACGTCATGCTGTTGTACAATTATTGAGATCTTTCCGCCTTGTTGAAGCATTGATCTAGTTTCTCCTACCCCCACCACTCCTTTCCAGTGACGCACGGCTGTATCATCGCTCAAATCTCACTCCTTCACCCCGATGGTTCGGAAGCCAAGAGGCAGTAAGTTGTCAAAATATGTTGTCTGTATTATTAGCCCCTGTAGTGTTCGTGTGGCCTTGCTGTTTTGTAAGGTTAGGTTATTTGACTTTTGTAGTTTGCATGTTGTTACTGTTGTCAAGACTTGCAGTGTTGTTTATGAACTTTTATCATCTGAGGAATTTTCGACCACCAGAAATAGAAAACCGTTATATTTATAGTTTTCTTTTAAGCGGGCATTATTTATGTACAAATTAAGCTGTAAAGCGGGTAAAATGGGACAAATACTTGTGCATACCTAATCAGTAATCATTAATATTATGTAGGTAAATCATAACAGTGGTTATTGATTTCGAATTGTTACGACTTCTGCAAAATATTATGATATTACGCACAAAACATGTTCATTGCCGTGTTTTTTATATGGAACATTATTTTATCTGATTTCGTTTTAAGATTTATAGAACCAAATGACAAACGCAAAATTGATTGCTATTGAATCCCCCCCTGTTAGATTGGCATGGCATGCAGAATATCATGACATAGAATATTGTGTTTTTTCTTCTGATCTGTACCTGTGTACACAATGCTTGCTATTCTCTGTAATATCTTTAATGTGAGTAGTGCTGACACACTACACTCTACTGTAATAATAACGCAATCGATTGCTTCTTGACAGAAGAAAGTACTCTTATCATCTAGCATTGTACTGCCCTAACTTGGCCTCGTCAAAAGGGAGAACAATCTAATACGTCGTAATTTATTGCTGCTATGTTGTTGTTGTATTGCAGGGAAGAAGACTGTAAAGCTGTGAACGGGAGTATGGGATATTCCAACTATACTCAAGAACAGGTTTATCAACTGGCTCAATATCTTCAGGTTTGTTATATATTAGCTTCCATTGTTTAGTGGTCTATTCATAAATTATTGGCATGTAGGTAATTTAATTGGTACTGTAATAAACCACCTATTTCTCCTCTACTGATATCTAGATGTATATCGATAAAAATGCATTAAGCTGTGTTTCATGACTTTTTCTCACCCAACCATTGTTTTGTATATTTAGATATAAGCCAGTATCTTCAGAGTTTATTCTTTATATCCTAATAGAGAATTAATTTTAACTTTAATATCCGTTTTAGAAGGTTGATTAATTATATATGAGAAATTAAGTATATCGACGTAATTTCCTGATGACGTACCGGGTTCGATGTTTTAAAGACTAAATTATGACATTGTACTCTTTTTGAAAAGTTTGTTCAGCAGGCTCATTCCACACAGAAACAACCAATGGCCTGTGGGACACCTTCTCAGAATGCCTTCAAATTTTAAATATGAATTTGTGTATAAGTATATATGACAAATCCAAAATATTTTTCTATGCCTCTACTACAGCCTATTGAAATTTCACTCACGGAATACATTTTTCTTCTGAACAGGAATTTACCCATCTTCGAAAGCTTTTAACTTTTGACTGACATTAAAGAACATGCTGATTTTTTTATACAGTGAATGGTACACATAAGATGTGCTTAAATATCAAGTTAGAATTTGTTCTTTGCTGACAGTCAGTAGTTATGGATGCTTAAAAATCATCAAAAATCAGTTCCATACCAAAATTTGCCATATTTTGATCAGTATATCTCATGACTGACATGTAAGAACACAACAGAATATATCTTAATTTAATACTTGGACCTAGTTGAATTAAAAAACATCTTAAAATAAATGTTCTTTATTGACAGTCAATGTGTATGCTTATTTTAATGACACTCATTATCCAAAAATGGCTATATTGCCCTACTCAGTGTCAAGTACTGTAAGGTGCTACAGTAATAATTTTTTGAAGAATAATAGTTCATTACGATATCTTTATAATATGTAAAAATGAAGATGTTCTTTCAAGTACTTAAAAAGTTATAGCAGTTTGCATTTCTCTCAT
>JAYRBW010050425.1:0-11214 GCA_036023295.1 Invenusta paracnida
AAAAATATGTATAAAAACAAATTTTACTACAATTTAATTATATATTTTTCAAATTTCAAATTCAAATGTTTATGGTTGCTAGATAAAACATTTAAATTATGTAATTTCTATGGCATTTTCATCCATAGAGTGTCTACTACCAAAAATAGTAACTAAACCATAGATTTAAGAATATAATTTTTTCTATTTTTGTCGCACCCCTGGCCCACTGTGCATTGGCGAGGAATTTCCTAAATGTGCTAGTCCTGGAGGTTCTAAAAACATGAATAATACTCTGAATACTTTAACTAAACTTGTTAATATTTCTAATGGAATAAAAATGGTATTGTTTTTGGTACGATACGAAATTGTATTGTACACTTATACGCGATACATAATATAAATATGTTTAAAAAAAGAGTAAAAACTATAATAGAATAAAAATATAGTAAAATCCAATAATTCCTAAAACCAAATAATCATATTTTTATTTTATAGCTTTCCTTTGCCGCGGAACAAGACCTTTCGAATTAAAAATTGTTTAAGTCAATTATAATCTAACATTACATGCGATTTTCAAGAAAGCCTGCGTCAGCTGAGCGATTACTCTTTTAAATACTGTATGTATTACTCGTTATTTTGCATATCAAACAAATGCCTTACAAAAATTACTTCTATATACCACATCTTACCTTAGTTTTTTATTGTCTTTATTAAAATAACTAGTAATTTGAAGTTGTGCTATATGATATCCACATAATAACATATTATTATTGATAAATGATGAAAAGTTTTTAGAAATTCAAAAAAGGCAAAAGTAAACCCAATTTTCAAACCGGGAGATGAAAAAGAAACTAAAAACTACAGACCTATATCACTCCTACCATCACAATCAAACATTTTTACAGAAACAGAAGATGAGTTAATTCATTTGTTGAAAAACTTAATTCTAAATGAGAACCAGTATGGTTTTAGAGAAAAACACTCAATGCTCAACATCAACCATAATAGATGCACTTAGGGCTTTAACTCATCTTATATCAACAGTTAGAAACAAATTAAAAGTATTTACTATCTTCATAAGATAAGAGGATCATGTCAGTTTCTAAACTGCATCAATTGTCAATAGCTATTTAGAAAATAAATAACTATATTATTGAATCTGAATAAGGAGACATAGTGATAGAATATGGTTTACCTCAGGCTCAAATCAAGGAGAAAAATGATTACTAATAATGATGTTAATATTATACTCACTGTCTGTATGTTAATAATATTATATACTTTAGTGAAAAGAAAAACAATAACTGGTAATCTCCAAGTTTCCCTCATTAAATTGTTATGTTTTTTTGTTAAATTATTTCTTATTTTTATTATACAATTTATTTTAATGTATTGAATTTCATATCATTTCTGGAAAAATTGTAGTTTTGTTTTAGTTAAAATTTTCATTATGGCTGGCCATGCATGCTCCAGTTTTTATTTCAGGGAATGTCGTACCTGCTTTACAGCTATGTGACCTAGAAATTTATTTGTGCAAACTTGTCTTACTTACATTTAACAATCTGGAAACCATTAAATGGATTGCTCAACATGGCCTTATTGCCAATCACCTGATGTGTGAGACATGCAACATTGAGATGTCATTCCAAGAACAAGCAGGGATATTTTAAAAAACATAAAAAAAAGTGAAAATAATTTAATGTGGGAAATTTAGAGATTACCCAATAACTTAACACTATTTGCAGATAACACTACCTTATTCTTACATACAACAAACCAAAATAATTTATTCAAAATAGCAAATAAAAAATTCAATAAATTAAACTCTTGGTTTAAAACAAATAAGACCAGACTTGTTTTTAATAATAAATAATGATACAATATTAATTGAACAAATTGAAACATTTAAATGTCTTATAGGTTGTATTATAGATAAACAATTAACATGGTTCATATATACAGATTTCATGAAATCAAATTAGTACAAAAAATACCCACAATCTATATGATTATAAATAAACTGACTAAGCATATAATATACAATGCATTCATAAAATCTCAAATACATTATAAAGCATGAATTTATAGAATTAGTAATAGACATAATTTAGAAAAATACAACAACATTTTTTTAAACCACCTAATATTATACAAAGAGGAAAGTATACTTATAGCATATAACATAATTAAATATATTTATCTATGCCAAAAATTGTAAAAATATTCTATGTTTAATAATAATAATGAAAAAATATGAAAATTACAAAAAAACATGATGTATCAAGTAAAATACATAAATATAACTTACAAATAAGAAGAATCAAATATATAAGAAATAGGCAAAAAGACTCATAATATAGTAGTAAAATGGAATAAATTTACAAATAACCTAAAAGAATTGAAATCATCAAAATTATTTATTAAAAAGTATACCAACCATCTTTCACAAAATGTAAAAATATTATACAATTAACTTTATTAAAATTCTTCTCTATTTAAATAATAAAATCCAAAACAATCATCCTAAAGATAGCTGCAACTAGATAGGTCTCCTCCTTTACAGTAATCCTTCCTAAAAAACCCTTAAAACCATCAAACACTAATAAATATAGTACATACATACATGTAAAAAGATATTATCACACTTTTACTGTAACAGTACCCTAGACTTATAAAGACAGACTGAATAGTAATACCTATAGGCTATATACTTTACTATATCCTATTTAGACTAATGCTATATATTTTAAATACATATATATCAGTTGAACCTATATAGATTAAATTGTATGTGTATGTATATGTATAAAATATACACTTCTATTGTAAATAACATGCTTAGTTTGGGTAATAAAATTATTATTATTATTATATATTTCTTACAGTTACTTAGTTTTTCTTTTACTAATTGTAACATCTATTTGTAGTACAACCATACATGGTCCTTTATCCTTCTATTAAAGATAAAATTATTTTAAAACTCACTTTTATTTCAATTTTTAATTATTTTGTAAACGGTATTCTACACATTCTTAATACATAGTTTGATGATATACTTTTATATATTTTTAAATAAATATCTAAAATATATATATGAATTTCCTTTGCTTAACTTTTTTCTAATTTAAAAGATGATTCTAAATGTAAAAGTAAAATTTTGTTGTCCTTGGATTTTTCATCTAAAATTAGCATTCTTAAATTTTATGAACCAAAAACTGGCCAACCTGATACAATGTCATATATTATACAAGAGTTTTATTTAAATTTAATTAAATAATGAAACTTGTTTATTTATAATATTCTTATTAACTTAAAATATAATTATGTTTTGTAGTTTTCAGTTTATTCATTTTTGAAACCAATTAAACCCCTTAATTATAATATAATACATTATAAGGTTACTGAAATTTGTTAGCTAAACCATATTAACATTATTACAGTACTAGAAAGCAACACTAATAGTCATAAAATGGGTTTTTAG
Organism: Invenusta paracnida; assembly: GCA_036023295.1. Classification (NCBI taxonomy): domain Eukaryota; kingdom Metazoa; phylum Platyhelminthes; order Proseriata; family Coelogynoporidae; genus Invenusta; species Invenusta paracnida. The sequence continues at coordinate 3,464 of JAYRBW010050425.1, forward strand.
CAAAATTTATTTATAGTTAAATAACCTTCAAAAGTTACAATTTTTGCATTTATTCATATTTTGGTTTGTTAATAATAAATTTTAAAAAATTATATTGTTCAGTTATACTTATAAATGGATCATTATTTCTTATAAACTCATCAATTGTTTTAATTTTTGTATATATTTCTGATCTTATACACACTCTTGGTGATACACTTGATTTAAATCATTAGTCCTGCAATAAGTCCTGCTGATAACATTGATATGAATACATATATCCAGATTTTTCCATTGGTGGCCATACATTTTTTGTAATACTCTTAGCTTTTATCAAATTTCTTCTACAGGGTTTCAAATCACATTTGAAAGCTATAAACAAGTTCACATTTACTTATGCCATTAGGAAGTTTTTACTTTACAATGGTCAATTTGTGTTGATTTTACAACTACTCTTGTTATATAAATTACTAAGCATTCTCATATATATAAATATTGTAATAATCGCAATTTTTGGGGCAAAAATACAAGGAATTTTCTATTTTGTTAAAGTACATATATTGGAATTTATATATATTTATTGAACAATATTTAAAATAGCTGGCAACAATAGAACTTAGTTACTAAATGATAATCATTTCATGTTATAAAATTAAATATCTAGGTCCTTCACTGAATGGTAGTGTTCTTTCTCCATTGAGAGTATTTGCTTTTTTATCACTAGATCAGTTGATAGTTTTAGATGAATCTTATCTATCTAATTTACCAGAATAAATGGAAATTTGTAACCCCTTCTTTTGTAATTATATTATATATTTCCAAATGTTTTATACCTGTGTTCACAACAATTTTGCTTTTAGTAAATCCATTTTGATTTAATATTGTATTATAATTAGCTGTCAATCTGTGTCTACCTTTTAGAAAGGCTTGGTTAGAGATAAATTTGATAATAAATTCATAATTGTATGTATATTTACTAACATATTAAAAGTATATGGATACAAATAAGGTTTAAAAATTCATTGTTTTAATCCAATTTGTGCATTTGATCCACTAAAATAGGCTCTAAATAAAAAAATATATTTTTTACAATTGTACAAATCTTACAAATTTTTGGGTTGTTTTAAAATTTTGAATTTAGTCATTATCAATTCGAGAATCTGTTAGTTTTAACCAGCCATTAATCTGTTATTGTATTCACTTCTGTGCCTATGTATTGTTGTGTAAGTACAAAAAAGAGACTTACTGGTGCATATAATGTTGTGTCTTTCATCCTTAATCCTGCATCAAAATATTACAACTAGGTGTTTAATATTTTATTTTTTACAATTTTACGAATTTTAATCAATAAATTGGTGTTAGTATCCTACTTTATGCTTTTACAAATCTCCATTATACTTGACTGATTTCAAAATCAGATAGAGTTGAATACTGCAAACATGGTATAGTTTATAGTAATTTTATATCTAATTTCCCAATAACCATGAACAATCATAATCAATTGATCACCTCTGTGATCCTATTTTTTCTACACCTCAGTAATCCACTGGTTATATTATTTTATTATCATACATTAATAGAATGTGTGCAACATTTATCTACCCTCGCAATCTGTTCACACTATGACCAGCAGAATAATGACGACTCCCGTAGCTGACAGCACTTCAGATGAACTAGAACAGATTCGTGGGGAGATGGCTCAACTGAACGATTCTCTCTCGCGTCTGCAGCGTCGTCGGGCCGAGTTAGAGGGTCGTACGAGGACCAAGATCGGGCAGATGAGCGCCCAGGTTGTGGACAGCAATCCCTACAGTCGTTTGATGGCCCTACAGCGGATGGGAGTGGTCAAGGACTACGAGCGTGTCCGAGAGAAGACAGTTGTTGTGGTGGGTGTAGGTGGCGTGGGCTCTGTCACTGCGGAAATGCTCGTTCGATGCGGGATTGGAAAGTTGATTTTATTTGACTATGACAAGGTCGAGCTGGCCAACATGAACCGTCTCTTCTTTCAGGTAAGAAATATCACTTCCTTATTACACTTAGATTTATTTACTTTTTATTTTTGGATTATGTCACTATTAAATGACAGTTTTATAATTATATAGCGCATTTTTTGTAGGTTCTGGTGTGGATTTTCTATTTTTAACCATAATGTAGTCTCCCCTTTCCACTAATGAAGAATATATATATACTTTTTTATTTCTTGCATTTGACAGAGTAGGATTTTTTGGTATATTTTATTGGAATCAAAAGTTTTACCCTTTACTATGTTGAATATGTTTTTATAATAATTAATCAGTAAACGAAATATTTTTCAGTAGAAAATATATATTCTTGTGAACGATATAAATGTTATTATATATATTTATTCTTTTACTGATACTAAAATATTCCTTAGAATTGTAAATATTTGCTAAAATATTGTATTCGCAAATGACCCTACTGATGCTACGCAAATTTAGAATTACTTATTTACTTTGAAATATATGTATATGGAGCAAGACAATTTGATGTTTTAGTCTGCTAGTGTTCATATAGAGATTGCGAATTATTTAATCCGGACTAATAACAGAAATTTTATCAGGGAAGTTTGAAAGAGTAAATTTTGACTGATATGGATATTTGGATTATTATAACTGTATAATATATTATTAATTTACTTAGTAAATATATGCATTTGCTCTTTTATTTTAATATATAATAAACAAACACAGAATTTATTAGTATTGGTATTACACTGTTCACGATTGTTTTGTAAAATATGCATTAATGGTTTATAATACATTTCCCTGCTGCTCCGATGGCAATAGCCGCACCAATCGGGTGAGAGTAAAGTGGACGCGGCAGCCGCCACCCTAGCCGGCATCAACCCGGACGTGGTGATTGAGGGCTTCAATGAGAATGTCACTCTGGCCGCCAACTATGACCATCTTCTGGCATGTCTGACCACAGGGGGATTGGGCGGGGGTCCTGTCAACTTAGTTCTCTCCTGTGTGGACAACTTTGAAGCGCGGATGACCATTAACAAGGCTTGCAATGAAATTGGACAGGTGCGAAGACATAATCTAAGTTATGGTATCATTGGATCAGTTTTTCAAAACTATTCAAGTGAATTTTCAAATTGAAGTAGTTTTTTAATTTTTGATATATAAACGTAGATTTTAAAATAATTTTAAACTAGATTACAATACCTGTAGTGGTTTAATTTCATCATGTGTTTCGTAAATGAGAAGGATACTTTAGCATATATTTTCTATACATTTAAGTAGTTTAATATGCCATCAATTGTCATAATCGTCAACTGATAACGAGTCCTATGCCTATTAAAAGATTGTTCAAATACATTTATTCTATGTAGTTTTGCTACTATTTTGTCAAGTGAAATCTTTTATAAAAAATGGTAAGTAATCCAACATATGCTTTGTTAATTAATAACAATTAAAGTTTTAATTTTAGACTATTTATAATATTTTACAAAACATTTTCTCTGATATCTAATTTACCAGATCTGTTTGAAATTCAACAATTTCGATTAAACCATATTTTTATTGCTTTAATTATGTGTAATACTTTATAATTATATTGAATAACACAATTTTATTAAATAAACAGTAAGTTTAACTTTTAATATCCTATAAGGCCTTTCTCAATCTGCCGTTTAAATTATTTCAAAAATTCACATTGTATTATATTTGTTACTTATTTAAAAATAAGTAGTGTATTGTTTTAAATAATTAAGGCAATTTTATTTTCTATTATGGTAGTGTTCCGAATTTTAAAGGTTTCAATATTCATGTTTCTGCTTCATGAGTTTGATACATTAATACGTTGAACATGTTCTATATTTTTCAAAAGTTGCCCCTCTCTTCCCCTACTAATCTCTAGACTTGGATGGAGTCTGGAGTGAGTGAGAACGCGGTCTCTGGCCACATCCAGCTGATGCAGCCGGGCCGGACGCCCTGTTTTGAGTGTCTTCCTCCTTTAATCGTTGCCTCGGGTATCGACGAGAAGACTCTGAAGCGAGAGGGAGTCTGTGCCGCATCGCTTCCCACCACGATGGCCATTGTGGCCGGATTTCTTGTCCAGAACACACTCAAATACCTCCTTGACTTTGGAAAGGTAAGACATCTCGTTATATGTATATATTAAGACCCTCTTTCTCCGAGTTTAAAAAATCCACTTAATTAACATTATTTGGAATTCTTAAAAATGTTTCACAATATAGTTGTAGTATACCCTTTCCCAAAAGATTTAAGAATTCTACCTATGTTTAAGTAGAGTAAACCAACTTAAGATACGCCAATGGGTCCAAGGAGGCCCATTATAATCCGACTAAAAAGTGTTTCGGTTTACTCTTTCTATCAATCTGTGTTTATTTAGTTTCTTGACTTCAACTGTACATTGCAATAGGCACGCGTGCTTTAAATTTTAATAATTATTGTTCCTATGGTATTTTGTAAAAGTAAAATATCGAACAAGTAACATTCAGATTCAGATAATTAGTATATTTTATTTTTATAATAAAAACTCTGAGTAAGATTTTATTCGTTTAATCTTTTATTTCCTCGTATTTTCTATTGTTTGACTAGAATATCATATTTTGCTAAACGATAATTATAAAAATTGTGTAAAACCTTAAATTCTTTTCACTATACACAACTTGGTCACAGGTGACTAAATATGTTGGCTACGGGGCAATGACGGACGATCTCTACAAGGTGACTCTGCGGCCCAACAACGAGTGTGGTGACCGCCATTGCCTCCGCCAACAGACAGTTCATCGGGCCTGGCGTCTGGACCAGGGCCTACCAGAGGTGGAGCCCGAGGGAGGGGATCCGCCCCCTGCTGAGGAGAGTGATGGGGCTCCTGTTGTATTGCATGAGGCCAATGAGTTCGGGATTGAGCTGGAGGATGAGGAGGAGGGAGAGATTTGTGAGTGCATATTGATAAGTTCAGCCTAAGTGGGTCTTAATTGTTTAGCTCACTGCATGTCCAGATAAGCTTAATTCGGCCTAATTCAATTGGTTTATCTTAGGGGTGTTAGTTTATTTTTCTTTGATTTCTGTTCCATTTCATCGGGTTGATATCATTGTGACATATGTAACTAACACACTTAAGCAAGTAGCATTCTATTCTTTATTTTCCATCAGTGCGATTTGCCCGATTTGCATTCTGGTAAATATAAGAATTCATGAATTATTACGTCATTTTGTCTCTGTTTTTACTTTTTAAATTATATTTTAACTATTTTGATGGACTACATATTTCACGACCATCTTATGTAAAATTTTAAAACTTGTACTAATCAGCAATCATTATTTGACTTAACTTTATTTATTTATACCATGAACTAACGTTTAAAATAAACACAAAATTTACCATTTTACAAAATATTATTTTCACTGGCTTTATTTCTATATTATCTACTTTAAATTGTTTACAGGTCAAGGTGATAGCACTGCTATGCCATCAACTGGCGTTTCCATGGCATATTCACCATCCAATAAGACTAATTCTTCACCCGCTCCAGCTGTCAACTGTGAAGCTTCATCAACTGCCGGACCCAGCTTAGAGGAACTTAGAAATAGGATGAAGAATCTCTGATGATCCCTGCTGACTCTCTTAAGGTTTTAGGAATCAATGTTACCCCACACACGCGCAATAAAGACCTCATTTCGAGTTCTATACTATGTATAGAAATGACTTGATGACCTCTGTGCTATCTTTTATTGTTATCCCACCTATATAATATCCACTACTTGAAGCATCATGCAATCTCTGTGAACTACATCGTTAATAGCCTCAAAGAACCGACATATAGTTTTGCCATCTGCGTTTATCATGTGATATATCTCTGTATTGTTCTTTTCCTTATGTATTTATGTATTACCTATTTATATATAAAAGTGTACTTGTTTTGGACTTTACTTCCTTGTCATTCTGTGTATTCTGTTTAAAGTAATGTCTTCCTATGTTATATTGTATAGGTGTTTGGCAGTTGAAATAATAAATATAATTAATTAAGATCTTTCAATTTAACAACGATATCTTTGTCGTGTATATTTTGTTTTATAAATTAAGCGTGTTTTTTTGTTCAAGCACTATTAAACATATATTTACGTTTTTTAAACAAATAATTGATTATATTTTACACTTGTTACCAGTTAATAAGTAAAACATTTATTCAAATTACATATTTTACTTAAATAAATCATTTAATTTATTCGTTATTCTATGATATCAAAAAGTTATGCACAATTTTTGACATTTAAATTATAGCATATATTCAATGATCCAAGTTATATTTAATTTTCGTTCTGCTTTTTTGTGCTTTATTTTTACACATCTGTAATATTGATGTCAGTCTATGATAGCGTATACAGCTGTGTGAACTATGACATGGGATATTATTTGGAAGCTATATAAATATTCCCACGTTAGTATTTTGAATATCATTGTATTAAAGTGCCTAGAACTTATACATAGGAATATATTGTTCCGGATATAGCTTGAAATAAGCCCTATTCCTAGACACTTAAAATAATATTTTTAAAGGTACCGTATATACTCGCGTTTAAGTTGAGGAGTATAGGACAAATTTAGAATTCAAAAGTAGGGGGGGATCGACTTATACGCGAGTATTAAATATAATGTAAAGATACAAAATGTATTCCAATTTTTCAACTCAAATTTTGGGGGGTCGACTTATACGCGAGTATATACGGTACTTTATTAACACTTCTAAATACTTATGTATCTTCCCGTTGAAATAATCCTGCGTGAAATTTTCTCAAACTTCTATTTTTACGTAGGATATTTTTTTGGTTTGTATACATTTATTATATACACGCAAAGGGTTATAAATGTAATCATATCTAAATTATTTTAAATGAAAATGCAATTTTCGCACCTGTCTCACACAGTCACTCGGGATAACATGAAAAATTGCTGTTTTTACGTGTTTTTATTATTGTTGGAAGTAAATTGTTTGATTGGACCATACAAATTAAATGTTCTATTGTCAATGTTTCGCGGTATGTTGTACTGCTTCTAATTATATTCCTTGTAAGATAATTATGCTTTCAATTTGTTTTTTCATCTCCACAGTCAGTTCATTTAATCATACTTATTGAGTAATATTTTTCTAAAAATCTATTCAAGCTCCAAATAATTCCTTCTTAATCTATTTACAGACTGGTATGTGGGTATGCATTAGAAGCTGCAGATAGACTTAAAACTATATATAATGTCAAGAACAGTTGAACTGCCTGCGAAGTATAAAATTATTGCTGGAAAGATGTGACAAATAGCGATAATTATAAAAATTATAAATTTGTTTCAGTTTACTGTAATTAAAACATTTACTCTTTTCTAAACCTGTTATTTGTTAGGGTCAATCTTTTATTTTCCAAAATTTAACGGTAAGTAATATCAAAATAAAGAATATAACAATCTTATATTATATCAACAAAATAAATCAGAATGACTAGATCTCTGGTGTACATGGGATCAGGGGTTCTGGTACACATTTACTTTAGCACCGCTTAACTTTTATAGTAATTGTAAGTAGTAGTATATTCGCTGAAAATAAGATTTTTTTGCGACTATTTTTTCTATAATAGCCAATGTCATTATTGTGACGTAGGTGATATATGGCGGCCGAGGAGGTCCAGTATGGTTTACCTGGTAAATCTCTATGAATTGCCACTCAAAATGAGGTATACGTGGTAAAGCTGAGAGAATTACCAATTAGACGAGGTATACCTTGTAAATCT